>APFE031160267.1:268442-295968 GCA_000404065.3 Pinus taeda
TTCATGGTTGTTCTTTATGTTTTCATTACAATGGGTTGAGCTCACCTACATTGCATGCCAATTTAATAGTTGAATTTTAATTTTTTTTTGCAATGTATCAATTTCTCTTATACTAAGATTTCAAAATCACTATACATTTAGCATCTAAAAAAAATTACTCTTGGTATAATAACTCGTTCATTCAAGTGTTCATTTTTAAAATTTTTTTATTCATAAAATTCTTCCATAATGTCATGCTTGAAATATTTTGAAAATTTAATATTGTTTTGTAGTCATAATCTTTGGTTTTAGTTCCATGGTTGAAAAAATGTTAAGATTCTTAATGTTTTTCTAAGTTCTGATATTTTATCTTTAATGTTATGGTTGAAAACAATCATAAATATTTCTTTTTAGTACCATGCTTGAAAATTGTTGGAATTTTAATGTTTTTCAAAGAAGTGATATTTTAAATTTAATGTCATGCTTAAAAATCATTGGAATTTTAAGTATTTGAAAGACATGATATTTTATTGTTAATGTCATGCTTGAAAATCATTGGAAATTTAAAATTTTTCAGAGTCACGATATTTTGTTTTTAACATCATTACTAAAAAATGTCGAAAATGTACACTCAAGAAAATAAAAATAAATAAATAAATAAAATGTTATTCCCACATTAACACTTTTGGATTCCAAGGTATTTTATGCACCAAACAAAATGACTTCTATTGTTTTTTACTATTATTTTTAAAAAATATTCAAAGTTTACTTTGAAAAAATAAAACGTTATTCTGCAATCAGCAACTTTTGGTTTCAAGATGTTTTTTCATGTTTTTTTGGGATTTTTGGGCTCGAGTGCCTGCTTTTAGGTAATAGTTCCCGTTTGATCGGTAACTATATTCTCCATGAGAAATGTAATTGCATCTCTAGAAAAATCAACTTTCATTTCTATTTGGTCTAAAACCTTATCAATATCAACACTTAACTTCTCAAACTTCACTTCTTTACTACTACTTTTGTACTTTTCATTTTACAATATGACAAAACATCATAAAACATAATAAATTCATTGGAAAATTGTGCTATTGTTTGTTGATTTTTAGCAAAACAAACACTAATCCAATCGGGTAGGTTAATGTTGTCAACTTCTTCATTTATAGTTTCATCAACATTTATTGTTTTCACAGGACTTCTGAAATTAGTTTATTTAGGCACATACACTTCTTTTGAGATAAAACTTTGATTAGGCTTTCTATGCTTCACTTTATTTGATAGCTTATCGTAAGTTAATTCCGTATTTTCAATATCTTTTGTCATGATTTCACTTGATGATGAGCTTGCATAAATATCATTTATCTAGTATACATATTTCCCTAGAGAAATACTATTTCCTCATTTGTGGATGATTTCTTCAACCTCTATGATTATCCCTTGATTTCCATGGGTATTGTTAATGTAACATACCTATTGGTATTTAGAAATACTGATACTTGATACTTCCATGATATCTTTAGAATTTATGACTATTCATTATTTTTTTGTCGATGCATGTTGATATTGTTCGCTTTATTCTCTAATTTCTACAAAAAAGTTTCTATATCCATTTATTTCCAAGTGTGCCTAAAATCAATCCTCTTCATTAAAATATTTAATTACTTTAGCTTTACTTAAGTTAAAATTGTTCAAAGTCTATGAGAGCTCTACAACATTGGAAACTTTTTTATTGCGATTTCTCCAATAGTAAACAACCAAAGAATGAATTGTTTTGTCCTTTTGTTTTCAAATATATCTAGTTAATCAAATCATTTCATACAAACTTCAACAACAAAATACATGTCTATAATCTTTTTCGGCAACATCAATGTATTACCTTGAAACCCATATATTCGAATTAGCATATTAATTTGTCTTTCTTAATGGATACTTTTACCCATATGAAAACTTGTGCATGTCCAAATATATGATGAGGTTCTTGTCTAGTTATCATGTAGTTCATTTTCCTCACAAATCATCTTGAATTAGACAAAATTTTAAAGAAGTGTTATTCTTCAAAAGTATAGGATACGAAAATTTCATTCGTTTTTTATTTACATTGAATTTTGGATTATATGTCAAACATCTAAATCTATCACTTGAAATCAAAGTTATTATGAGAGATGCCATCATGAAGAACCTTTTTCTCTTGCATTAATTGGTTAACTAAAACTATAATTCATTAGAAATCATATTAGCATAGTCAAATACACAAACCTTTTTGTATGTCTAATAAATCATATAGGCAATGCAATTTGGAACTATTGTTATACTTTCTCAGCCCATGACATGTGCACAAAGGCAACACAAGTCTCTGAATGACTGTTTAAATGAAAATATTTATAGAATAGAGATATTACAAGGAACTTGATGACTTGACAAAAAAACTCCACAATAAGATTAGATTCACATGCTCTGAAGGTACTTTGTTTTTTCGCAACATAATTGTTCTTATTTTTTAGTTAAAAAAATTTGTGCACACATAAACAATTTCCTTCAAATCAAAAAAATATTGGCACACATGTAGCATTCTCTAATCCAATATTCCAAATGTTGTTACCATTTTGCTCTTCCATTAGCAAATTAGCATAATTCTCATATGCAATCAACCAACATATGCTCTCGTCAATAGAACCAAGTAAATTAAAGGAATTAGTGCAAATATATTCTTCACTTTTTCTACCAACCATATATATTTCATAGTTGAAAAAACCTTTTGAAGCAATAATGTTCTCAACATTGCTAAATTGCACAAATTTCTGATTTGAATTATGTATATATTCACTAGATATTACTCTTGCAAATGCAAAACTGGGGTTGACTATTACAAGTGTGAAATTTGTTACACAAAACATTTGTCTATAAACAAAAATAAATTTAGAAAAATCTTGTTTATATGACATGAAGAAGTGCGAAGGATTTTCATTGCATGGAAGAAGCTTTCAAGTTTTCATTATGTGGATAATAAGATTATTTATGTTTAATTATTGACGATATTTTAATTGTAAATAATTTTTTGAATATCTATTTGTTTATGCTCTTGTGAGCCATATGATTAATTGATAAATATATTGGCATTAAAGGATTTAGTGCTACTATTTTACGAAGAAATAGAGTTTTCATATTATTTAATACGTGATCTCCCACATTATATGCAAAATAGTTCAAATGAAATAGATTATAATGCCTTAGTATTGCATCTGTACCACTGCTATGTATAATAAACAAATTCTTCTCCATTGTTGATTTAGAAATCAAGTTGCAAATATACTTTTTCATTGATGATTTAGTAATTACGTCTTAAAAAAATAATAATATTAATTATAATTTGACTACGTACTATTTCTCAACAACAAGAACAACATAAACAATTTCCAGGAAAAATCTTGTCTATGGACAAGATATAGAGTCACAAAACAAATGAACCACGACATACTTAACACGAACATCATAAAATCTATATCTATTTTCAAAAACAAATATTGTGTACAATTATTACGCTAACAAGTAAAACACACAATACTCAGAGCGGAGTTTCAATTATGACAATTAGAATATAACCATTCATAATGAACTATGAAATATAGAAATATGCATTAGCAACATGCATCCCCCCACCCCCCCCCCCCCCAAGAAAAAGAGAGAAAAAAACAATGATCAACAACTGGATAACGCAACTACTAACACATTACATGTCAAAATTATGCTAGAGAAGCCTTATAAATCATAGTTAAAAATATTTATTATTCTTAAGCTAACAAGCGATATTGATGATATAAAACTAAGAGAAGTGGAAGTAAGCAATTTAACACAATTTGTATCTGAATATGAATTAAATACCTAATTTCTATCATAAGATGATTTTAATTGAATTGAGATAAAGCATCTAACATTATTTCCTAATCACATCTTAATCGTCCTCATCTAGATACATTGTTATCTAGTCTAGATTTTTACGACCACAACACCTTCAATTCAATATTGACGACATATAGTCAAGGAAAATTATGGTAACCAATGTCATCAAATATGAAACAATTACCATAATTTCTATGATAATCACAACTAAATTGAAATAAAATAATCGGCACTATTACTGAATCGATTGCTATAAATTTGAGAAATGCCACATGTAAGTTATCCTTTTCAAGCTGAATTAAAAAGAATTGACGTACTTTTCACACATAAGTATATTGATATTCATATGTAATTACTAATGATAAAGTGAGTGCAATAATCATCTACAAAAAATGGAAGCAAATAGAACAAATGCAGCAAAAGTACTGAGTACCTCAACAATCACGCTAGCAATAGATAATTCCATGTTAATAATTCAGAGGAGGGTTAAAGAAATATTTAGAACAAATGAAAGATTATATTTTTTATCGGTTTGTTATGGCCCAAATGAACCAAAATGTTTTGAAGATAATCTCTATGATTATCAGGAGGCCCTACTCAATCACAATGTTATGTGCTGAGAATATGGGCATATGATGCAATGCAAAGGAACCAAAAATGAAAATGATGCACCTCTCATTAATTTCACTGTCATATTCCCATATTCTTAATGCATAACATTATAATCAACAAAATAAAAATTGGATCAATTATCCATCATATTGATTGAATGTAAGTTTTACAAAGTTAAATCTTATTAACGATTCAACTCATAATATTATGTGGTGACAATATCGACAAATGGTGCACCACCAATGTACTAGAAATCTTGATGGATGACAAAATGAACAATTTGATCAACTCGTTACTAAAGATTATATCATATGCCCATATCCTTATCACATAACATTAAAATCAACAAAATGAATAATTTTCTCAATGATCCACCAACAAAATGAAAATTTTGGCCAATGATCCAGTGCATTGAGACATTGTGCAAATAAGCATCATGAAATCAAACATTGTAAGGTTGTGACATCTGCATATTAAAAACTCTATGTATTGAAATTGTTATATAAATAGGCATATCTACGAAATTGTAGAGGAAATCCATTTTATGCAAGAAATTTTCAATTATTAAATCCACATGATCATGGACCTTGTACATAATTCATATACACTTGCACTCACAAAATTTGCAAAAAAACACTTTATTTTTTGTCATGCTGACACTAAGTTTTTTGTTGTATTTCGAAATGAAAGTCTTGACATAACTCACAGATTTGCACATATGCCTATTTATACAAAGATAAACATTAGCTGATTAAAGGCTATGTTACGATA
This sequence comes from Pinus taeda, assembly GCA_000404065.3. Lineage (NCBI taxonomy): Eukaryota > Viridiplantae > Streptophyta > Pinopsida > Pinales > Pinaceae > Pinus > Pinus taeda. Next base: position 273,696 of record APFE031160267.1, read on the forward strand.
ATAGAAGCTCTCCATTTCCATAAGTTGTTTCTTTCAGAATAGTTGTTCGTCGTGATTATTATTATTATATATTATTCATAATATCTTAATTCTAAACATTGTTGAATAATTTGCTTAAAAAACTCAACAAAATGGAATCTATCCAAATCTTTAATCGTATAAAACGAAAACTGAAAAAGCCTTACCTTAAGAAAATTTGTATGAATGTACCTTAAGAAATTTATTTGAGAACGATTCTTTGGAATTATTATTATTATATTATGGGTAATATATTCATTCTAAAGTGGTAGTAGAGAGTTGCTTTCTAAAGGAGAAATGAAACCCTAGCTAGAGAATGACACAATAAGCCTCTAGCTACTCGTAGCTGCTCCTCAGCAGCTCCCTGCTACTAGCATTTGAGTACCATGGACACACTAGAGGATGGAGAGCTTCTATTAGATCAATAACAAGAAAATCTTTTGCCTCCCTCATCTCCTCAATGGGCCTGGCAAAGAACAGACCTTCAGTCACGAAGCTTCTTAAAAGATTAGAAGACTTTCCTGAAATCTCACTTCCTCCTACTCTTCCCCGCTAAGAGCACTGTCACTGTCGGAGTGAGGATTAGTGAGGCAATTTTCAAGGTTATGTCCATCACCCAAAACTATGCAAAAATGGGTAGGAAGGAATTGGACCGTGTCAATAGATGGAAAAATATCAATCAGGTTATGTCGAAGAGGATATTACACCTTTCACATTGAAACCAAGAAGGATCGAGGCTTGATTTTTAGGAATGGACCTTATTTTATGGACAAAATGGGTTTTTATCTAAATAGATGGATGCTAGATTTTGACCCTGAAATGGATGTACCCAATGTCGTCCTCGTCTGGGTTAGATTGACAAACCTTGCCCTTCACTATTGGGGGGAATGGTTCAATCAAAGCCATAGGAAACATAGTTGGGAAATACATAGACAGATGTGAGCCAAACGAAAATATGCATGCATGTGCCAGAATTTGTGTAGAAGTGGATCGGGGGAAAGGGCTACCAAAAACTATCAAAATCAAAGTGGACTAGTTGACACACATACAATAGCTGGATTATGAACAAATTCATTTAAAATGCAAGGTATGTTATGAATATGGTCATTTTGTAAAGAGATATACACAGAAAAAGGAAAATTAAAATGAAAAGAATGAAGAACCAGAAAATAAATGGGAACAGGTCGAAAAAAGGAAGACAGTCAACAAATGAAACAATATATCTTCCTCGCAACCCCCCACATCCTTTGATCTCCATCCCACAGCACCCAAAGAAGATTATAATCCCCTTGCCAGTCGTAATCATTTTGAGCGTCTCGATCCTTCAGCCCCCTCATCCCCTCGACCATGATCCAGATCTAGATCCTCTCAACATACACCCAATCCCGCGTCATCCCCTCTGGAGTGAAAGTCTCGCACCCCTTCCTCGGCCTCAGTAGATAGAATTTTAACCAGAAAATAGTCAAAAGAAGAACCTCCAAATGTAGAATACGAAAAAAAAAGCAAGAAGAAAGACAAACAAAGAACTTAGGGATGAAACAGTAGAGAAGGAAATGGCATTAGGAATGCAACAACCTATGGAAAGCTTCTTAGGAAGGAATACATGAAACAACGAAAAGAACCAACAAAGGGGGAAAGGAGGCTTACATCACCGAACAATTAAATAGTGATAGTGGTCTCCTGGAATTACAAAGGGATGGGATCATCCATTTAAGAAAATGCCACAAAAGACATTCTGGCAAAAGAAAACCCAAATATCCTTATGATTGAGGAGACAAAAACAGACAATCAAGAAACTGAAAATATAATAAATATATATATATATATATATTACAGAAATTATGAAGCGGAAGAAATATAGGCAATAGGAGCGTTTGGAGGTATTTTCACAATATGGAAAAAAGGAACATTGGAGTTAATAAAATACAAAAAATACCAGCATTGGATCCAAACAAACCTATTGCAAGCTAGCACAAAAGGGAGGTACAATGTTATAAATATATATGCCCCAAATCACTACAAGGAAAAGGAGCAATGCTAGGTCACCATAAAAGAAGCTCTAAAAGAAATACAAGCTGGGAAAATAATTATAGGGGGAAATTTAAATTTGGTAAGAAGTATAGAAGAAAATTTTGGAGGAACATACCATACTAACCCATCTAGGGATATTCTAGAAGAAATAATGGAACAACACAATTTAATAGACATCTCGCCTAGCAACGGTAAATACACTTGGAGCAATAAAAGAATGGGCAAAAGCAACATAAAAGAGAGGTTGGATAGAATTTTGATACAAGAAAACATAGTAGTAGTGCACAACTCCACAAAGTCAAAAATTATACACACCACAACATTTGATCATAAATCGATGACAATAGTCATGGGCAATATGGAAAATCAGGGACCACTCCCATTCAGATACAACTCAATTTGGGACAGCAACACCAAAATTAGAAAAATAGTCAAGGAAGCATGGGAGCCAAGACTGTCAGGATCACCACAGTATATCTAGGAAACAAAATTAAAAACTGCAAGAACCAAGCTAAAGGAATGGGAAAGAGCAAATGAAATTAAAAAAAAAATAGAAGAAAAAAGAGTTACAACAAAAAATGGAAGGCATGCAAATTGAAAAAGAAAATAGAGAAGAAGGAAAGCAATATTACATTAGAGAGAAGAAAATCTTCTCGGAAATATATAGGGAAAATAGGAAAGAAGAAGAAGAGACAAGACTGAAATCCAGAAGTCTGTGGCTCAAGGTAGGGGACAAAAAACATCATTTTTCCTAAATACAATGAAAATAATAAGGTAAAGAAATAAAATAGAAAAAACTCAAGTCAAAAGTCATGAGGTCAAAGGTGTGGAGGAACTAAAAAAATTAGCCTATCAACACTTTAAAACCTTACTATCAGCCGGTGGAGAAATGGCTGAGAGTGAATATTTATTGAAACACACAAAAAATGAAGAAAGAACAAAATGTTGAAATGTGCAAGGATCCCACAGAAGAAGAGGTAGTGGCAGCTATATGGAGCCTCCATCCAGACAAAGCCCCTGGGATGGATGGTTTCATAGTAGCATTCTACAAATCCCACTGGAATATCATCAGAAAGGATTTCTTAAGAATGGTGAAGAATTTCCTCAAAAAAAAAAAATTATGAGGCAACACAAAATCCTCCAATCTTTCTCTAATCCCAAAGCAAGCAAACCCCTCAACATTCAATAGGTTTCACCCTATCTCTTTATGGAATTCTTCTTACAAGATAATAACAAAAATAATTACAAACATAATCAAGGAAGTACTCCCAATAATTATATATGAAAATCAAGGACACTTCATGCCCAACAGGAAAATCATAGATATAACGTCATTATTGTACAAGAAGTTGTTCACTCTAGTATGCTAAGACAAAAGAAAGACCTCATAATAAAGCTAGATATGGCTAATTCTTTTGACAGGGTCAGCCATCCATATCTAATGGCTATTCTCCAAAAAATTGGTTTCTAAAGAGAAATAGGGGAAGTCATACAGGCATGCATTTCTACCCCATGGATTTCCCCATTTATAAATGGAAGGCCCAATGACTTCTTTCAAAGCACAAGAGGCCTTAGGCAAGGTTTTCCTCTCTCTCCCTTCCTATATATTATAATGGCAGATACTTTAAGTAGGGTTTTGGAAAACCAAAGAAAGGAAAGAAGCGTCACAGGGATTAGAATAGCAAGAGGAGTCAAAACAATAAACCACTCACTTTTTGCTGACAAAACATTTTTGTTGGGGGGGGCTTCAGCAATAATAGCAAGGAGGTTCAAAAACGTTCTAGATGATTTCCTACAAGTATCATGTGGACTATTAAAAAATGCAAAATGTAAGATTTATGGATGGAATACCCCCCTAATAACTATGCAAAGGATCTCACAAATCTTAGACATCCCTATATACGAAAAATGGATGCACTTCTTCTATCTAGGACTTCCAATCTCAAAAGAGAGCTTGAAGATAGAAATATGGACTTGACAAATTGAAAAAATGAAAAACAAGATACAAAAATGGGGTATGATGTGGTTGAATACGGCAGGAAGGGTAATACTAATCAAAGCACTCCTTATAGCTCTACTTATCTACCAATATGCAATAATCATTGCTCTAGCAAGTGCACACAAACAAATGGAGTTAATCTTAAGAAGTTTCTTGTGGCAGGGGGGAAAGCAAGAAAACAAAAAATTTAGCCTGGTTTGGTGGGAGAAAGTAGTTCTTCCTTATGAACAAGGAGGACTATCGATTCGAATACCTGGGCTTATGAATGTACCATTGGGAATGAATATAATATTGAGACTAATTACAGGAAAAGCGAGCTAGTGGAAAAAGACCCTCTTATCAAAATATATGGATGGCACCAGGGAAATTTTGCTTAAGGGAAATATCCCAATTAGACAATGTACCCAAGTTTGGAAGCTCGTTAAAAAAACAATTTCGTTAATGAGAATATACATTTCTAAAATCCCAGGTAATAGAAAAACAATCTCAACCTAGGAGGACACAATCATGGGAAAAAAACCACTTCAGACCCATCCAGAAATTGAAGACATACAAGAGTGGATGAAAGGTAAAGGTTTTAACACTTTACACTAAATCTCTTTATGGAACCAAAGGGAGTGGCAAGACTAGAAAATCTCAGCAATTCTGATAGACCTGAAAGGGCTATGGAGCAAAATCAGGCAACTCTTAAAAGGCGCAGCGCCAATCCATCATGACAGGGAGGATGAATATCTCTAGGGTCTAAGCGGTGGACAATATACAGTTAGGACTAGACACAAAATCCTTCAAGAACAACCAAATCAACAAGAGTGGGATTCTTGGAAAATAGGATGGAAATTAGAAAGCTGACCTAAGATTAAAATGTTCATGTGGACTCTTCTAAAAGGGAGAATATTGACCAGTGAAAACCTAAGAAAAAAAGGCTTTGAAGGTCCAACACGGTGCCCATTATGCATGCAAGTTGAAGAAAAGATTTAGCATCATTTCCAAGAATGTATTTTCGACAAAGAATGTTGGTAGTAGTCGATACGTCCTTTGGAAATAAGAATAAATTTCAAAAAGCCATTGCCGAATTTTCTTCAGGCCTTTGAGAAAGCCTATCCGTACACAACAAAGAAAAAAATCCACAATTCAAAGGATATGGAAATGTATTCTAGTGGTTCTGTGTTGGCAAATTTGGTTGACAAGAAATAAGTGCATTTTCAAAAATCAAATTCCAAGGATAGGGAAGACACTTTCAAAAACTTGGGGTCTAACTTTTGAAACACTCAATGTCAATGGAATAGCTCCAACAAATAATCAAATCCTTCAACACGAAGAGAGGGATTGGTTGAGCAAAGCCATAATAAATAATAATGGGCAAAGAAGACAGAAGAAGATAACAATAGGAGGTACATGGAAAATAAGAATGAGTGAAGAGGAACTGACAAACTGGAGGAAACACCCAAATAGATACTATTTATACATTTATGGGACTTCAAAACATAATCCGGGTAAGGTAGGGGTAGGAGGAATAATCCTCAATCATGATGGGAAAGAATGTGTCACTTATGAATGGGGCTTGGGACAAATTTCAAATAACAAGGTAGAAACATACAGTTTGTTGATGGGAACAAGAATAATTAGAAAAAAATAAATTTAAATCCCATCATCATAGTGGATTCAGCCATAATAATAGAAGCAATGGCAAGAAACAAAAAACCAAGCAATGAGCACATGAACAAAATATTTAGAAGAATCAGGAAGAACTTCGAAGGCTCTAGAGATGTAATATGTAGACATGTCTTGAGAATTCACAATCAACAAGAAGATTACTTTGCAAACCAAGTAGTGCAAAAAAATGAATGACTTGTTCGTGAAAATCAGGAGGAATACCGTAGCTCAGTTCCTTAATAACTAGCAAAAGCCTTATGTTTAAAGTTAACCCAAACCAAAGGAAAAGCACAAAGAGAAAAGCAATAAATTAAAAAACAATAGCTACAAAACAAAAAAGGACACAATACCGTAGCAACAACCAGGAAAACATGGGAAAGCAAAGGAAAAAACATGAAACTTCAGGTTTTCACATGAGCAACAATAGAAAGGAAAGCATGGATGCAGTTCACAAGAACTACACTACAATCTATCTCACCGAAGGCAGGTTTTGGGTTGGGGTAAAATACAATGAGAACAGAGGGTACATTCATAAAAATTGCAAAAACAATCTCAACTAGGAAATTTCCATTTCTTTGTGTTATTATAGTGATTCTTTGGTCTCCAGGATACCCCCTGTTCTATCTCATTGTTGCAGTGTTTCCTCTTCACAGTGTACAGACTTCAGCTTAAGCCTCCACCCTTCTTTTTACCCGCGCCTCAGCGGATTTCAAGAAACCTTTCATTTGATTCTATTATTACCGTCAAGCCTGCACTTCTGATCAAATCAGGACCCTTGATCAGGAGCTTGATCCGATGGTCACTTTTCAATGCGATCATCGAAATCTGTGTGAACCACCTTCACCGTCGATATGTACACATTACATGGGCTAGCTCTCACCAATTTTAGGTGGTCAACAAGCACGAATATTACCCACCCAAAAAGCAGTATTTTCTCTCTCCTCTAATGCTATGTTTCGCCTGATCAATGGAATCGGGCAACTCGTCCCTTTCACCACTTACAATTTTTATCATGTCTGATATACCACATCCGAATTTAATATTGATTTTTTTCTCATTTAACTTGTGGAATTTTTCGTGCCCCTTGACCATTGATCTCAGCCATCGATGGTCGTGAAGGATCATCTAGCCATTAGCGCCACTAGTTTATCCCTTCCGCACAGCCTCTAATACCAACCTTTGTGTCTTAACCCGGGCTGCAAATCCTTTGGCATCTTCACCTGTTGACTCTCCCAAGGATCCCCGTTTATGCAAAAAGGAAAATGGTCATCCGCAACAAAGAAGAATCATGTCAGGTAACCAAAGCCAAAGATATACAACAAAACCTGGAGCAGAAAGCAGTGACATGGGAGGAAAAAGCATACAAATCACATGGTATCCAACCCAATAAAGGAGAGAACTCTTCGAACAATCAAGGAGAGAACTTGGATGATTTTTGTCAAGAGGAGCCAGTCAAATAAGGAGCATTCGGTCTTTAAGCTTTGAACATCTATCACAAAGCTCATGACTTGTAAATTTTTATTTTTAGTAGGTCAGTTCATTAGACAGTACATTAGAATCCACACAAAAACTCAGGAAGTCTTGAATACAAGCCGAGGAGAGGAGATTGCATTCTCATCTCATGGCTTTGAAGTTTTTCATGATACAGTCTATGTAATAGGAGCTTGCTCCATCAAAGCTTTTGGTAATATATAAACTACCCGACCTTGTTAAATATATATATATATATATAATATATTATAATATTCATTCTAAACATTTCCAGATAATTTACGAAAAAACTTCACAAAATGAAATATGTCCAATCTTTAATGATATAAAATGCAAACTGAAAAAGCGTTACCTTAGGAAAATTAGTATGAATGTAATGAGAAAATGCAAATTATCATTAAACTACGAATTAAACTTATAAATTTCCCTTTGCACCTACATTGTCTCGCAAATATTTCCCTCTCTTCACATCCTTGATTCAATATAGCTAAATCTGTAAAAGTTTTAAATGGAAAATAATTTGAAATTAATTTTATGTTTGTGCCTCCCATTCATGCGTACATTACCCATCCTTCTTATAGTAAACGCTTCAAAAAATGAAAGCTTTGGAAAATGAAACATGATAATGCTACTTATAAATTTGTTCTTAGTAAAATTAATTATGAATCAACGACATAAATTTCCTTCCGTGCATTTGTTTTCTCGTTGAAAAGCAATGCTTTTGTTTCCATTCATGCCAATTCTCGAAGCTTTCTTCTGTATTCGAAAATGAAAGTATATACTTAATTCGTATATCTGTGCATATTCCTATTTACATATAGATAACTATTAACATACTAAAGACTATTTTATGATAATGGAAATTCTCCATTTTCGTAAGTTGTTTCTTTCCACATAGTTCTTCACCATTACCACATAGTTCTTCACCATTACTATTAGCATTATTATATATTATTGCTAATATCTTAATTCTAAACATTTCCAAATAATATACTTAAAAAATCTCAGCAGAAATTTCTCCAAATATTTAATTGCATATAATACATATTGAGAAAAACTTACCTTAACAATTTTTTATTGAATGTATTGTACGTTGTTTCTTTCCAGAAAATTCTTCAACATTATTATTATTAATATTAATATTATTATTATTGGTAATATCTTAAATTTTTAAAATTGGAAAATAGTTTACTAATTAATATTAATATTATTATTATTGGTAATATCTTAATTTTTAAAATTGGAAAATAGTTTACTAAGAAAAAACTCCGCAAAATGAAATTTGTCTAAATCTTTAATCCCATAAATGCAAAATGGCTTACCTTAAGCAAGTTTATATGAATGGATAAGAAAATATGAATTATCATTACACTACGAATTAAATTTATAAGCTCTCTCTATACCTACATTCCTTCACACATATTTCCCTATCTGAATATCCTTGATTCAACATAGCTAAATTTGTAAAAGTTTTAAATGAAAAATAGTTTCAAATTATTTTTTTTATATGCACCCCTGTTCTCGAGTACATTACCCATCCTTCGCACAATGAAATATTCACAAAATGAAACATAATGATACTAATTCTAAAAACTTTCTTAGTAATTTTATTATTATTAATCTTGGTAGGACTATATCTTCATCATGTCCAACTTCTCACCCTCGTCAAGGGGATAACACAAGATTTGAACCCAAGACTTCCGCTTTAGTCAGACTTCCTTTCCACAGTCATTGCCAATTGAGCTACCCCAAGAGGATTTTTCTTAGTAAAATTAATTACGTATCAATGATATAAATTTCCTTCTACACCTCTATTTTCTCATTGATACACCATTCTTCACACATCCTTGGGACAAGAAACATATACATTGTGGAGACTCAAATATGGAATTAGAGAAAGAGAGAAAGATTAAAAATCATGAAAAGTTACCTCCATGTTATATTTACATTGTTAAAACAAATCTTCAAACATATAATCAACTATTAGAACCGTAATTCACCAAGTTTTTTTGAAAATATAATAGAGATTGAAGTATACGAAATGCGATTCTGGAGTTGTATAATAATAGTTCACTATATTTTTAGCTCCAATAACCAATGCTCTAGAATTTTTTATCAATTTGGTCTTAAAGCATACTTAAATGATTAAATCTAAAACATGGGTCCATCTCGACCTTCTAAATCTGAAAATGTGACTAGAATTGGAGATAGAGCAGCCACAATCGATAAATAAAATATTGAGTATTCACATAGATAACTTAACCCAGGTAGATAATGTCAATGCTTAAGATGATGCCAATGATAGAGATGATGACATCATGGACATTGACCAATGATCTACCACTTTTCATCTCAAGCCATAAGTTACTGATGTCGAAGTCACTTATGATATGGAAAATATGCACTAATTTACAGAACTATTACTTTTTTCTTTGCTCGTTCATAAATATAATTAGTTTAAAATATCTTCTATAGCCCAATAGTGAAGGATTTGAATCTTTCTTCCAATTTTTGAGTTGTCACTGAATTTGAAAATAAAAAATAATTTCCATGCATCACATTTATCTATATTGCTATAAATCAACATAAATATTCCACCTTTCACACAGTCAAAGCTTTATAGAAAGAATAATAATAGAAATAATAATAACATATTATTTCTTACATTGGTATTAATTAGACTTATCCATTTAATATTAATACATATAAAAGCTAATTATTAATTTTGCGGTTAAGCCAATATATAGTGACTTATACAGCACCTACATAATTCAGCATCACATATAGGCCTAAATTAATGGAACATTATTAATTCATGGTAGTTTTAGGTTCAAAAAATGAAAACTTTTGAGTTTTGTGACCATTTATATTAAAATCGGTGTGCAAAAGTTCTTTGTGTCAACGTTCTTGTGGAAGGTAGCAATAAAAAACTGTCATGTCACTCATATAATTCGAAACACTATAAAAAAAACCCCATTTCCTTTTATAATGCTCAAGTGTAAACTGGCTTTTTAAAGTAATCTACTTATATACATACAAAAAAAATTTACTTAAAGAAAATAAGTATTTAAATAAGTCCTCATGAATATAGAAACATGTTTTATTATACAAACATTTTCATTGTGTGAAACACATATTAAACTTCATATTGTAAGTCATAGAAGTTACAATAGTTAATTGCAAATGAGTATTTGTAAACCATTGAAAATAGATAAAATTACAAAATTGCATTATGCACCACTCTTTCACCAAAACAAACACACAGTAAAAGCTTTCAATGAAAATTAATGATTTTAATCATTATATTTTCCTACAAATACCCCATCTGCTACAAAAATTCATATTTATGAAATCAATTCTCTACAGAGTTTCCACCCTACACATACTTCGTTATCAAAAAAATAAAATCTCTTACAATGAAACATAATAATATTCCCCACTCTCTTGCACATAGTATGTCCTCTATAAATATTCATACAATATACAATCAGTAAATATGAAAAAGTATTATATTTATTTAGAAAAACGATGGATGTACCCCATATTTTGTACAATCAATGCCCCACCCAATGAAACATAATAATAGTAATAATTCAACACTAGTAGTTCAACATTAATTTTCACATTCACCTCCCATTCATCTAAAAAAATTGTCTCCTAATAAAAGGTTCATATAATGAAATATACTGCACAAACCTTAACCTACTCTAAAATCAAACTCTACACAATTTCTCTCCCACACATACTAATACTCTGCACAATAAACCTACATATTTTTATTTGTAATACTAAAGGGGAAATTAATTTTTAAAAGTAATATACTTATAAACATATACAGTTTGTTTACTTTATGAAAATAAGTATTTAGATAATCAAAGTTTGTTTACATTATGAAAATAAGTATTTAAATAGTCAAAGCTCTATGCATTTGATCTCATACATACTTCGCACTCCACACAGTAAAAGTTGTGCATAATGAAACATAATAATATTCCCCATTCTCACACACATACTCCATATTTTGTAAACATTCATATGATATTTGATTTGAAAATTTGTACAAGTATTAGATTTGTTGGAAAAATAGACAAGCATACTACATCTCCACACAATAAAAGATCCTTACTATGAAACATAATAATATTCATCATTTTCCTACACATACCTTCATACGATACATAATCCTAATTGTCCTGAAAATACCCTCTCCTAATTTCGTCTTTTCTGTAAAATCTCAACACAGTAAAAGTTCTATATAATGAATTCATCTACACATACCCTATCTTCCATAAAGATTCAATTTTAACACTAATGGTGAGAAAAATATTTAATTTATTTATTAATTCTGCTATTCATACATCTTTCTTTCTTCCTTTGCACACACTTTTTCTCCTACACATACCTTCGTATGATACATAATCATAGTTCTCTTGAAGATACCCCATCCTACTTTCGTATTTGCCATAAAAGCTCGACACATTAAAATATCCACACATTGAAATTTCCCACACATAACAGATCCTCTCCAATGATTAAATTCTAATACTAACACTCATAACAATATCGAATTAATTGATTAATGCTAGTCTTCACCCAAGTTCCTTTGCACATGCTTCTTTCATACATGTTTCCTTCACACAACTACCTTTGAAAAACCACATGCTTCACCAGCACAACCACCATTGAACAAGCTTCACCTATTAACTTTTAGCCAGACCGAACTAGAAAGAGATCAACAAGCATATCATGATGCTCATGCAATAATGCAGATGAGGATTGCATAGCTTGGAAAAACCAAAGCATTGAAATTAACAATATTAATCATTCTTAAAAAATACATAATTCTAAAATATCTAAGCACAATACCCTATCCAGAACCCTGCACAACGAAAATTAACTATATTAATCATTCCAAAAAATTCCATAGCTCTAAAATCAAAATATATACACAACTACTCTCTCACAAGTAGTTACCCAGGATAGTAAAAAATCCAAATAATAAAAAATAATAATATTGTTTGTTTATTCACACATACCCTGTCCTTCGAAACCATTCATATAATATACGATCTGATAAATCATAGAAGTAACTTTGCATGATGACTTTTGCAGCCCCACCGCCAACAAACACCCCGCCCCTCTCGCCCTCGTCAGTTATGTTATCATGGAGAAGAGTAGTACTATAATAGTGTTAGTATGAGTTTTAATATCAAATGAACAATGTGAGAGAAACTACCCATTGAATTGTGAGTTAGAAAATTAGATTTTTTAAATTTTAAAATCATTTGTTAGTTACTAACAAATATCAAAATAAAACACGATTTATGTTAGATGGAAAGAAAAATTAAAATAAAATTTTGAGAAATTGGAAAATTATTTTTGAATTCGTAAAAATAAAATAAATCAATATTTTTGTAAATTATGATTAAACATGTAAAAAAATAACAAATTAATACATAGACAATGCAATTTGACCACTAGATAAACGATATAGTTATAGTTAGTGACAAAGCTAAAAACTCATAATAAAAATTATTTATGATGGAACTTACAACTAGACCTACTTCTTCCTCCTTTACCTTTATTATCCCCTGAGATACATCATTATATAAACAAAATTTCACAATATGTAAATTCTGAAAATAAACTATACTTAATATTTTGAAGTGAATAAAATGACTTGTAAGTTTTCCTTCTTATCACGTGTTTTATAATCGGCGTCATAACACACAAGATGAAAACCTACGTTACCTATTTTCTGAAGCGTTTTACACCATTCAAAGGAAGAAATGACGACATAATGCTAAAAACGGAGAATTCATGATATATTGACCTTGATTGGAGTTTTGGTTGAATTTTTTTTAAAGTTACAGTTGTTTTCCTATTCTTCTCCCCGAAATAATCTTTAAACATCATCGTTGTTTTTCTGTTGCGGGAAGACAAACCTTAAAGAAAGGTTACAGTGCTCCTGTTTATATATTAACGTTGATAGGTTTTGTCCAGAAACCATTGAGATTTATTTGTTAAATTTGGATTTGTTCACTGTCTTGGATATTTAAAAATTCGTACATGTCTCTTATTACACTTTCAGGTCTGCTTCTCTGAAATGGATAATATAACGTGGATTAAAAATCTGATCATATAATAACTTGTATACTAATGGCATTGAAACAGCCACATATATATATATATATATATATATATATATATATATATGGACTTCACGTTTTTATCACAGGACAAAGAAGATTTCAGTTACACCTCATAAGTGTCCTACATCAGGGAAGTGCATGGCGTTGGATTGAAGTTTCCCAGCAAATCGTGAACAAAAAATACTGGCCTGTGCCTCTATTCCTATTCTGTCACAGGTCAAGTGCTTTTGTTGTGTTTAATTTTTGACCGAATGAATTTTGTTAGATGTGTAATCTAAATTTACTAATTAAGTGAAAAAATAAAATAAAAGTTATTATATTTTTTATTAAAAAATTAAAAAATAATTATTATATTTTTATTAAATTTGATAATATTTTGTAAAAATAACTCTATTGAGGTTAAAGGTTTATTTTATAACTTCAGTGTGAAGGTTATGGATAATTATGTTTATTTCTTTGGAAATAAAACCAAAAATATCTTTGAAGTAGAAGAACAATGCACTCAATTATAATAATAGTAGTAATATAATAATAAAAATTATGTTCTTGTGACTTAATATATTTCATGTTAAATAATTAAAAGTAAAGAAAATGTGAGTAAGATATTTAAGCTTAATATTTTTCAAAAATGTTTTAACATGCTATCAAGTTCATATATATATATTATATATAGAAAAAAATTGTTAAAAAAAATTATTCTAATATTGTATAGAATAAAATAATCAATGTTGGTTATGAATAAAATATTTTAATATGAATTAATATTGAAGTATACTTAAAAATGTATTAATAAAAAAAACCAATTGAATGTGTGAGCATAAAATGTCTCACAATACACGTTATGTAATTTTTATAACATTCAAAGACAATTTAAACAATTTACACTTTAAAATAAATTTGCAGCCTCCTTAAGAGAGGACTTTAGAGAGAGGAGAGAGGGAGGGTTAGAGAGAGGAAAGGTTTGAGCCTCCACTGATTTCTTAAATGGATCGCTCATGCTTGTTAAATGGATGTATCTTGGTTCTAGCGCATGGCAACAATGTCACATTTTTAAATTATCATTATTATGTATATGTTAGAGATAAACTTCATAATTTGAAATTTACATTATGTTTCCTTTGTTTGACATCGTCATACCATTCTCTTTATTAATTTAGCCTATGTTGCTTTCCTTGAATGGTTTTAATGTGTGTGTTTGCATACTTTGAGTAGTTTGTGTATGTCTTTACACTCAAAGAGAGAGGAGGAGAGAGGAAGCATAGATTCTTCACTTGCAAACTTCTTTAGACTAGAAAATACAATGTGTAATTTTTAATTATTTAAAAATGTATTTTTGAATACTATATAGAGTATATATATGACCAAATAACCATTTTAACCATAAAATCTTGTTTTTTCATGATATATACACAAAAAAAATTAAATTCATATATATATATTATATAATAAGATATTTTTATCAATAATCTTCATTAAATATTGTTTTAATATAATAATTAAAATAAAATATTTTAACAATTTTTTATATATATGAAGTTGAAATCAACATAAATTAATTAATATAGTTGTTCAAATAATTTTATTTAAATTTACAGTTGAAACTATTTTTAAAAAATATAAAATTTAAACATATTACATATTTTTTTCTTAATTATAATAAACATTATTTTCTATTTAATACAAAATTTATTTTTATTTTAAATAAGTACATTTCAACAGCAGAGATAGACTTACACATCAGCTCAATAAACCTGTCAATTTAACATTGATTGATCTAAGAGCTGTTCTAATACTCAATGGAACTTAAAACAGTATTCATTATTCCATACTTAAGCAGGTGCTAAATACCAAATATATATACAGATCTGCGCTATGACCAAAACATAATGCTCACCTGATAATAAAACAGTCGAGTATATCCATGTACACAGATTTCAGTCTAAAGGTTTGATTATTTAGGCAAGAATTTTAGGCACATGTGTGGGTTATGTTTATTCTCGTCGGAGTCTGAAAATAGATTTCTCAATGGTTATTGGAAACCACGAGTCCGTTCTTGTTTCTTGATTTTTTTCCATAATTTATGTTACCATCTCATGATTATCATGTATTATTTGTAATGGAAATAGAGTACGGTTCAGGTAAAGACATAACCGCTTTGATTAGTTTTATCATCTCAGCAGCTTTGAGGTTAGAATTTATTGATTTTTCTGGCCTCTATATTGATAGTAGGACTTTAGATTTTTATTTTTTTTTCACTTTAATTTATTTATCATTTTTTTATTGTTTTGGTTTGATTTTAGTCTCTCTATTAATTATTAGGTCTTCTTTCACATATTAATAAGGTTTGATTTTTTATATATTTTTTTATCTTTATCTCTTGTTTATCGTTTGTATTTTATTAATGTTTATGTTTTTCTATCCTTTCTTATTTAATATTTTTATTTTAATAATTATTATAAATTATATATATTATAATTTATAAACTAGTCATTATTATAATTGTTATAAGAATATTATTTGATCTTAATAATAATTATTAAAATATTATTATTCATAAATTATTAGGGGTTATTATAGTGGCTATATGATCTTTTGGTCTTTACATCGTCTACTATTTAATCCTATGTGATGGCCCGCATCTTCATCTTGTCATGATGATCAACCTAAACAGCTGGGAGTGACAAAATTATTCTCCTATGTGGTTTCTACTGAAATTACTCTTCTTAATGTAATATGGATCACAAAAGGCTAAATTCAGAAATATATTCAGAAATATTCATATTGTTAAGCGGATTTTTTTTTATTATTTTATAAATAAAGAAATAAGAAACATTTTATATCCAGTTGAGCCTATACTTCGAATTAGATTATTATTATTATTATTATTCATTATTATTATTATTATTATTATGTGGTAAGGTGTTTCCGTGAGCGAAGAACTCCCCTAGATACCACTCTACACCATTGTTCACCATTAGATTCATTGTTAGACAATTGAAAAATGGTATATCCTCAAATAAAATCACTAATGAAACAATTAATAAAATTAGTTAATTATTATTTAAAATAAGCATGAAAACAATAATTGTTAACTTTTGTTCTTGTTTCATTAAGAAAAATAATTGTTAACTTTTGTTCTTGTTTCACCATAATTGATTGGGTGGATCTATTGAAAGGTTGTATCGGCCCATAGTAACAAGAATCATCTCCAATTTACAGTTCTTGCAATAAACTTGCAATAGTTTCACTTGCTCTTTCTTTAGGTTTCTGAGTTCTATGTATTCGATTTGTTTCTATTGTATTCCAACGGTATATTATGGTAGAGGATTATATCTATTCCTCTTCCTCTGTCTTTAATGATAGGTAAACAAATGGAGCTAGGCAGGTTATTCCCCTCTAAAAGGTTCTATAACCACAACTTTCACCTCTACGCCATTGACTTAAAGAAGAACTCATCCAAATGCATCTGCTTGTGTCTTTCATCCTATTGTGATGACAATTGTAGCCTACATTTCTGCTTCCACAGATGATGGTAGTGATTCAACTTATTGTTTTGAGCATCTTCCTTCGTTACGTGATCGGTTGGTTCAAGGTAAATGGCTTACTCTATCTTTGTTTTCTAACTCGTTAATTTTTCCCCTCTCGGAAAAATTCTCCTAGATGCCACTCTGCACTATTGTTAACCATTAGATTCACTATTATATGAATGAACAATGATATTCCGTCAAATTAAACCGTTAATAAAACAATTAATTATTATTAAACATAAAGAAAAATAATTATTAATTTTTGTTCAGAGTTTCACCGTAATTGGTTGGGTGGATCTATTGAAAGGTTATATTGGCTCATACAACAAGAATCATCTCCAAATCACACTTCTTGCAATCATTTCGCTTGCTCTTTCTTTAGGTTTCTGAATTCTATGTATTCAATCTTTTTCTATTGTATTCCAAGTGTTTAAATGGCTTCATACGATTCTTATTATGAAGGAGGATTACATCTATGCTTCGACCTCCGTCTTTACTAATAGGTAAACAAATGGACCTAGGCGGGTGGTTCCCCTATACAGGTTTGGTGACCACAACTTTGACCTCTAAGCGATAGAAATACACGAGGACTAGCTCAAAAGCATATGCTTGTGTCTTTCCTCCAACTGTGAGGTCAATTGCACCCTACATTGATGCTTCCATGGGTGATGGTAGTGCTTCAACTTATTGTTTTGTTGCCTCTCCATTCGCTACAAGATCTGTTGGTTCAAGGTAAATGGTTGACTCTATATTTGTTGTTTGATTTGTCGATTTTGATTAATATGATCCATCTTCACTCATAGTTTATGCTCAATCTACATCTGTATTTGGAATCTCAATAGGATTTGCAACGATTCTGCCTGAAAAGGAAACTAGGCTATGGAAACGGGAATGGAAACATGTATGCTCCCCTTTTCTAATTATCTAAAGCATTATAATATTATACTTGTGCCGATTATAATCAATAATATATGGAAGAAAATAGCCATCACAATCTTAGAATGTGCTAATGGTTGGGCAAATAATAATATACGGGTCTGGTGTTCTCTTTAATGATAATAATAGGAAAATCAAGGTGCCTAGTCTATTCTTTTTCAATCCGATCCATGTTGTGTCTCTTATCTTTTTATAGGGGCTTTGCTATCCCATAAAGGAAACAGAGTCTTCTTTTCAGAACCCACATCTATCACTCGATCTATATAAATATTATAATTTTGGTATTAAAGCATTTGCATCATGGAAATGCAAAGATGAGAACTGATATCTATAAACCATAGGTCGAGTGACCACATGAAAATCACTCTAAAGGAGGTGCAAACGTAACTCAGAAAGCTTTATAGGAGTTTCTTTAAGTTTATAATCTATATAATCCAAATGCATAAAAAAAATTAAATCTCAAAATCTTTTTAAGTTTTGAAGTTTAAAAAAGGTTTAAATGAGAAAACTATGAGTGAAATAAATATCAATCTTGAGGAGGGAGAAACATGTAAAAAAACATCTTACAACATTTGATTGACTGATTTTCCCACATTATGTTTTAGCCAAAAATAAATCTTTAGCTAAAAATAATTACAATCTAAAACATAAATTAAATTAAATTAAATAAAAGTTTCAGAAATGCTATTCTGAATAATTATTTAAAATTAGTCGAAGGCTCCCTATTTCAACCTCAGGTGGAAGAGCCCTCGTTGACTTTTTTTTTAACAAAAAATTTTGAACGATCCATATTAACTCTCAGCATAATATGCCTCGAATATGCTTTGTCTCAGAAGCATATTTACAGCTCTCAGTCGAGGGGGCAAGAATCGACCTACAAAAAAAAGTTTCAAGTTTTTTTTTTTAATTAAATCTGCTTGGAAAATTTAGAGATGTGTTCGTGGCATGCTGAATCGTTAGGAATTAAATCAACTGGAAAAGTGTCGAAGGGAACATTGTAACGTTTGACTAGAATGCTCTAACATTTAGAGAGTAGAATGTTGTAACATTTAGAGATGTGGAACGTGGGGTGGTGAATTTTCGTTTGGATAACAAATCGATTTATGAAAAATATATTTAAAAAGAAATTGAATGTTTTGAAATTTGTTTGGTTGTCACTGTTAATGTGGAGTGCGCCCACCGCTTCGACTGGTTTGTTCTCATTTGAGAATAAGAAGTAGCTACCTTCAGGACCGCAAAGTACCACAGTTGGGTGGTGAACAAGACAAGTGGAGAACAAGTTTTCATATTTCTGCATCTCAATGGGAAAGAATTCAAGTTTCCATATTTTATATGAATTATTAGAAAAAAATTAAAGGGCTAGAGGAGAGGAGTATTGTTGGACACCTAATCCTAAAGGGTTAGCGTGGAAGCCGAATGGACAAAGGAGTCCAAGAGACCTTGGGATGTGAATCCCAACGGTCACATAATGTACCATAAATATACATCATTTGTGAATAAAAAATGCAATGCATGATTTATCTTTCTATTTGCTCTTGCTGTCCATGTCTGTTTAACATGGTATCAGAGCCATGATGTGTGACCTGTGTAATTGCCTTGAATAGTGTTGGCCTGTTTAAATCTACCTGCCTGTTCTTCTGAATACCTCTGACTGTCATAAACGTTTAAAAAAAAAGGAAACGCTGCCTCTGCCACACCTGCACTGCACCTCATTATTAAACGTTATTCTGACATTACTGAAACGGTGCTGACAAGAACGTTTGAAGGAGAAACCCGTGAAGGAAAGCTGCATGACAATGCTAGAAATGGTAATGCTGCATGCCTGAAGGAAATGACAAAAAAAAAAACGCTGCCTGAAGAAGAAACGCTCCCTGAAACGCCTGAAGGTAACGTATGGTATCAAAGCTGTTCCATCTGGTCGGATTCTTGAAAGCCGTAGGTTATCTATTTGCTATGCAATAGAAAAAGACAGAGATCCATATCAAAATCAGAGGTCCATCATGTAGACGGCTTGCTTCCTCTCTCCAGAAACGAAACAGTAAAATAACTTGCCCTCCGTCTTATGTCTGGCATGCCTTGCTGCAATCTTTTCAGAGCACCATGACCACTAACTAGAAACCATCCGACGATTGGACTCTGCCTTGGTGAAGATAAATATATCTGGCTTGGTAGACATAAGAGATGATATTGAAATAGTCATTATTGGGTTTTAACTGCTCTTCGTCATTATGGTATTTGTGACTATGCCAATAGTCCAATGTGCGAGGAAAAGAGTGTAAAGTCCTGTACATGGTCTGAATATTTTTTTACAGTTTTGCATTCGTAATATGGTATCCTCTGTGCTAAATTCAAACGATTATGAAAATTCCTCACTCGAGTGAAATCCTCGCACTTCAAAGATTTGCACATGGTCTGAAGTTTCTTAATTTTTTGCATTCGTAATGTCTCTTTTTGCGTAATGTCTCTTTTTGCATAATGTCCCTTATTCTAATAGTCAAAAGATTGTGAAAAATCTGGCAATAATTTTGTGGAATAAGAGACCAAGATCAGAGCACACGCAATGCTTGCCAAAGAAGAATCGGTCGAGCCAACGGTCCCTAACGAGGGTGGATAATTTGTACCACCGCATATAAAGAAATAAGCCAAACCAATGAACCATAGAGGAAAAGCTCGTAGAATCTAAAAAGCGAAACTGATTGATTAAGATTGTGCAAGGGTGAAGGTCACTCATAGCCGGTCTGTCCAAAATATAATGATTGATGCAACCTAAGTCTTGAGGCTGACATTACACATAATTAGCTCTCGGCCCTAGAAGAACAGCGCACGGGGTTCAAATCGCTATCTGTTTAACATTGTATAATATTTGGTGAACTGTTTCTTGCACTTGCTTCAGCGGCATTGCACTTTTCAGATGCTCTGGTTTGAAGCCACTTATATCATACCTGTAATTTGTAACTATAAGCTGTGGCTTCATGTATGTATAGAAAATCAATTTTTCTTCTTCATCAATCAAATAGATTCTGGCAGAAAGATCAAGTGAACCATCCTGTCCACCACCAACCATCTCACAACTTAGTGAGATAGCTGAAACTGATGTTCTGCTGTTTTCAGCTTGAATTCGTTTAGTCACCAAAGAAACGGATCCACCAGCAGGAAGCGAAGCCGGTGGCAACTGACATGCTGCTTGATGATAAGCGACTTCCTGGGCGCTCCTGAAAATGTTCAAACATACCTTGCATCCTCTTTTGCTAAACTGTTCAGCACATTCAACTTTTGGCAGGGGACCAATCAGATGTTTTGTCAGATTGTTTTGTTTATAATCAGATTGTTCTGCCACGTTCAAGTATCAGGGCAAAGCCAAGTATGCAACCCTTCTACAAAATGGTGGATGACAGAGACTCGAGTTTATAAGTATTGATAGACAAATGAATAGTGCTAAGGGTTATTTTGTAGAGAAAGCCCCCTATTCTCTGATGAGCACACTCTCTTTTCCAATTTCTTCGACCACGGGGACTGAGTTTTAGAGTTTTCATTCAAGAATATCCACTTGCACGTATAAACGAGAAACTTGATATCCAGTTTTGTAGTTTAACATGAAATTAAGTGAAGTTGTGCACTGAACATTGTGGAGAACTCATCGTATATTGTGTTGAATTGCTTATAAAAGTGCTGATAAGTTGTGTTGTCCGTTTAATTTCAATACTCTGCTGTAATAGGGTTGATTTGTGTTCCCTTGCATTGATTATAAGAAGGCCGAGCTGAGTTGTATGAGTTACAAACCAGTGAAACGCTGTGCGGCACTGTTTGTACACTGTCATAACATTCACCTGTTTGTGTTGTAAGCTCACTGTGTGCCAATTATATATATATGTTGTTCCTTTCATGAAACAGGGAGTAGACATTAAAATTGCAGCAGCGGAATTATTAGTTATTTGTGACAGAAATTATTAAGTTTCCACTATTGGTCAACACTTTTACAACATTTGCCATTTTATTATTCAAGTCCAAGGGGATGATAAAGTTCTTGTTTCTATCTGCAACGGTACTGTGGACAAACTTTCAGATTTGATATTTTGAAAAGGCTTCTCTAAGTAGTATAATATTGATGCTCTTCTTCTAAGTTACCACAAGTTCATTGAAGCATTGTTTTGAAATGGATCAAATGGATGATGTATTAGAGTTACTGAATACCCTAATACATTCCAGTATTGATGGGATGGTAAAAGTTAGTAAGGATTCTCTCTCTAATATTCAAACCTGTTTGCAAAATGCACGAGAAACAATCGATTTTTTGCAGCTTGAATCACAGCTACAACAAGAAGAACTACAGCAATGGAGTTATCTTTCTGAACCTGTTTCTGTTCAGAAGATTGAAACAGACTCCCATAAACAGCAAGTTAATAATGCAGCAGTTGTACATGCAGATGTAGAAACTCAGTCTGCACTTCCCAAGCCCATCATCAGAC
>APFE031160267.1:296238-344099 GCA_000404065.3 Pinus taeda
AAGCCACATCAAGCGAGCCTGAGCCACAACCTGCCACACCAGTTTCAGAGTTCTAGCCAGAGACAAAGATGCCTGAACATGCCTTCAGTGGGCAATCTGGGACACTTCCTCTAGCAGAAGACTTCAGCTTCTTGCCAGCTTTGGAAGAGTTCCGGAGACAAAATTGAGAACACTTTCTCTAGCAGAAGACTCCAGCTTCTTGCCAGTTTTGGAAGAGTTCCAGGAATTGCAAAAGCATTCCAGAGTTGTTGGTCATCCTTAAACCATCACAGGTTGAGACTTCCCTTTTCAGGTTGAAGTTTTACCTTTTATGCGGGGTGAGGCCTCCCTTTTATGGTTGAAGGTTTCCCTCTTTGAAACAATAGGATCACTTCCTCTAGCAGAAGACTTACAGCTTCTTGTCAGTTTTGGAAGAGTTTCGGGAACTGCACTAAGCGTTCCAGTGTTGGTGGCCATCCTTAAACCACCGCCCTTTTTTTACCAACATTTCATAGAGCACATTCAGCCTAGTGCTGCGATGCATTATTGCACATTTTGTATTACAGCTCTTTTCTTGGACTCATACATAACCCTTCAGATTAAGTGGGGGAATGTTGGACACATAATCCTAAAGGGTTAGCGTGGAAGCCGAATGGACAAAGCAGTCCAAGATACCTTGGGATGTGAATCCCAATGGTCACATAATGTACCATAAATATACATCATTTGTGAATAAAAAATGCAATGCATGATTTATCTTTCTATTTGCTCTTGTTGTCCATGTCTGTTTAACAAGTATTTCTTAGAAATCGGTTTTGGTAAGTCAAAACTGTAGTTGCATCATGAACATTGTCAAAACTGTAGTTGCATCATGAACATTGCGAGTACACGGAGGCTTAATTTAAACATAAATTAAACGCACAACAAAACTTAGTGAAAACCAAAATGGTTGGGATAAATTTACTCATGAAGTAAGGCCAAGGCCACATGGTAACAAACCTTGGATTATAATATAAAGCATATGTAAATATATTTGCATGAGAAATTTTGAGGCCTATGCTCCAAGTAAAACAAAAAAACTTATTGTGATTTAAGCTTCACTATGGTTGCGTTGGATTATAATATAAAGCATATGTAAATATATTTGCATGAGAAATTTTGAGGCTTATGCTCCAAGTAAAACAAAAAAACTTATTGTGATTTAAGCTTCACTATGGTTGCGGAGTAACTATTTGTAAAACTCCGTAAAACTTGTTTGCACTCACCCACCTCTATTTTCTCCTCACTACCTCTCATACTTACCCACTCAACTCTTCTCTAATTGTTGAACTATAAAAACGACTTTTACATTCATATTTATCTCAGCATACCCACTCAACTCTTCTCTAATTGTTGAACTATAAAAACGACTTTTACATTCATATTTATCTCAGCATACAATTTTGACATTAATACATGATAGAGCTAATCATCTAAGACACAAGATGGGTGATTTTACATAATAAATGGTGTTCTGAACCTTCACATGTTGTGGAGTGTGGGTAACAAACCCGGAGTGAATGTTTTCCAATACGTATTTACAAAAATTCATTAAGTTCCTTAAAATCTCTGATGTGTTGTAGAATGGTGAGCGTTGTACTTCTTTTGAGACTTTAGTCCTTCCACGTGCAAACAAAATTGCAAAGTGCAGTAATTGACTCGCAAAGTATGGTGGTTGTCAATGTGTTTAAGGCCGTGGATGGATTAAATATTTCCAACGCTCCCACTTAAGCACAACTATTTCCATTCACAATTCCCAAACAGTCTATGAGATAAATAAAATTTTCACTTGATAACGACTTTGTGAAAATATCAACAAATTGTTCCTCTTACCTCAAGAACACAATTTTGTCATTGTTAATAAATTTTTTGATAAAATGATATTTAGTATCAATGTGCTTGGTCCTCTTCTGAGAGATAATTCTTTAACAATGCAATGGCGTAAGTGTTGTTGTAGAAAATAGTTGTCATTAACTCTTCGTCATGGCCGGGAACCCTCAACATCCTTCTCATCCAAAGTGCTTGACATGATGTTGTTGTTGCGGTGACATATTCAGCTTCTGTTGTTGACAATGAAGCTATCAACTGCTTCTTGGAGGCCCACGAAATGGCCTCAGAACCCAAATGAATAACATAACAAGACGTTTTCTTTCAGTCGTCGACACTTCCACCCCAATCACTATCAGTGTAAAAAACCACCATGAAATCATCTGTTGCAACATATAAAATACCATATTGTTTTGTCCCATTGACATACCTTAATATCCTTTTCACTGCTTGCAAAAGAATCTCCTTGGGTATTTCCATGAAACTCGATACAAAACTTACTCCATACATTATATCTGGCCTAGTGGCGGTCAAATACATCAAGCTACCTATCATACTTTTGTATAATGTTGGATTGACATTATTGTTGCAATATTCTTTGCTCACATCAACACTGTGACAATTGGAGTTGGTGAGGGCTTGTTGTTCTGCATGTTAAAGATATCCAAAATGTCTTCTACATACTTTGCTTGGGAAATAAAAATACCATTTTCTGTTTTCTTCACTTTTATGCCCAAAAAATATCTTAACAACTCCAAGTTAGTCATTTGAAACTCACCCTTCATAAATTCTTTGCAATTAGCTATGAGGAAATCATCAATGTCTGTAAAAATTAAATCATCTACATATAAGACAACAATAAGAATCTTACCATCATTCTCTTTGATTTAGAGAGTAGGCTCACTGTCACATTTGTCAAAACAATTTTCCAACAAGTAAGCATCTATCCTGCTATACCATGCACGCGGTTCTTTCTTCAACTCATAAAGATTTTTTCTCAACCGATACACTTTGTCTTCTTGGTCTTCTATGTCATAAACAGGTAGTTGCACACCATACACTTCCTCTTTCAGAACTCCATTCAAGAACGTTGGTGTTACGTCCATTTGATACACTTTCCATTTATGTTGTGTGACAATCACTGCAATTGTATGCACTATCTCCATCCTCGTGACTGGCGCAAACGTCTCTGCATAATTTCTTCCATGTTGTTGCTTGTATCATTTGAAAAATAGCCTTGCTTTATGCCTTTCAATCTTACCATCGACATTTCTCTTGGTCTTATATAACCAGTTCAGTCTAATGATTGATTTTCCTTGCACATGGTTCACTAACTCCCATATGTCATTATTTTCTATTGCTCCTATTTCTTCCTCCATTGCCACAACCCATTTTTCTTCTTTGACTGCATCTTCAAAATGGATTGGGTCATCTACATGACAAAACAATGAAAGTAAGTAATTAAGACCAGCGCTACTATCAACTTCATCTTGCTCATAGATTTCATTTAAATTTCTGAATTTTAGTCTTCTTGTGCTTGTTGAAGATGGGCTTGACATGTCACTTGGTTGTGTGCTTTGCAGCATGCTTGGAAAAACACTTGATTGATTGTGTGACAATACCATATTATTTGTTAACGGTGTTACTTGGTGCTTTCTTTATTGTGCTTGAATAGGTGAGTCATTGATCAGGAATTTCTTGATGTTGTCAATTCTTTTTTGTCCTCATGTTGTATACATGCTTTTACATTGACTATCTTATCTAAACTTCCATAGCATGCTTCCTCTTCTATGAACTCCACATCTCTATTGATTATGGCCTTCTTGGTTGATGGATTGTAGAGCTTGTATGCCTTGGATTCATCACTATATCCAACAAATATGCATTTCTCCACCTTGATGTCCAACTTCTTCCTCAATTCATCCCGGACATGTGGATATGCCACGCATCCAAAAACTCTCATGTCAATGATACTGTGCTTTCTTCCAATCCATGCCTCTTCAGGAACTACATTCCTCACACTTTTGGTTGGACACCTATTAATGATATACATTGTACAAGAAATAACTTCAGCCCAATAATCATTTGACAAATTCTTTGCTTTCAACATATGCTTCTCCATTTCCATAATGGTCCTATTCTTCCTTTTCCGTGACACCATTTTGCTGAGGTGTGTAAATTGCTGTAAATTTCTTGTTAATTCCATGCTCCCTGCAAAAATGAAGGAAATCCTTTGAGATGTATTCGCCACCTCTGTCAGTCCTCAAGAATTTGATGTAGTGTCCACATCGTTTTTCAAAAAGAGCCTTGTATTGGAAAAAGGCACTCAAACACTTTAGTTTTTTGTTTTATTAGAAAGACCCATGTCTTCCTTGTGTAGTTATCTATGAAGGTCAAAAGATAAAGGCTACCACCAATTGTTGGTGTATGCATTTGTCCACATAAATCTCAATGGAAAATATCCAAGGGTTCCTTTGCCCTTATTGTCTTTCGTGCTCGAAATGTCTCTCTATTTTTTTTTCCTAAGATACATCTGTCCCATAGCCTCACTGATTTTTATATGAGTGGCAATCCCTTCACCATGCCTTTCCTATGCAACAAATTCAAACCTCCAAAGTTAAGATGAACAGATCTCAGATACCATAACCAATTTTCATCTTTCGCTTCTACTTGATAGTTCACTTGTGTAATATTTGCAACTCTTCTTTCATTCTCTTGTGAATTCACTGATAGTTGTGCTTGTGCACCTTCTTCATTGAAATCTGATCTTATATTTAGGGGAAACATTCTATTGTTTGTCATATGAACCTTTCCAATAAACTATCTTCTTGGAGTCCTATCCAAAATTGTGCACTCATCATTTTTTAAAAAGACATTGTAGCCGTTTTGCATGAGTACTCCAATGCTTATGAGGTTATGCTTCAAACAAAGGACAAAGTAAACATATGAGATGTACTTCTTCTCTCCCTTCTTTGTTAGGATATTAACTCTTCCTCTGCCCATGAGAGAGACTTTTCTATGAGTCCCTAATGTCACTTCAAATTTCACACTTTCATCTAGATTGGAAGACATTTCTATGTTCCCTAACATGTGGTTGGTACACCCTGAATGTAGATACCATATATCACTTTGTTTTTCTTCTGCTACATTACAAGCTAAAAACATGCTATCATGGTTCTGATTTTCTTTTGTGAAATTTGCACTTGGTTTGTTATTAATGTCATATTGCTTCTTTCTATATTCATTTGCATACCAACCATACTTCTTAGACTAATTACATTAGACTTGAGATTTATCATAGCTCTCACCTTCTACTTGATTTTGGCTTGGGCCTTGACTTTGATTTTGATTGCTGCCCCTTCCACTTGAGGTTGATGACCTGCTACTTCCACCTCTCTGTGGGCTTCTTCCTCTTCCTTTAGCATATGATATTACTCTGCCTCGACCTTGATAAAATGAAACTTGTGTCTTGAAGGCATGCTCCAATGATGTGTTTGTTTCTCTATTCAATCTATGTTCATGATAAATTAGTGATGTGTTGTAGCATTTTTTTGGTTTTGATAAGGTGGAATAAAATAATAAAAAAATATAGAATATTTGAAAAAATATTAAGTTAGGATATGGACATAACAATATTGAATAAAATGTTAGTAAAAAATCTTCATGATCACGTCCATATCAAAGAAAATGTTAGGTTAGAAAGAAAACAAATAAACTCTGAAATTGAGCAAGTCTAAATGCCACTACTATTGTTTCTGCAAAATAATGGTTCTGTGTAGCTTGTCATAAATGCCACAACCCATGACATTCAAAGTATTTAATATTGATTGGTTCATGTTTTAAATTTGATGTTATAGTTAAAGAATAAAGATCTGGCCAAACTATTTAATCTTGGCAGATCAGTAGTTAGGTACAGAATAATAAGGTGCTCATTAGTTTAATTTGAGCCCTTGGAGGTTATAAGGGTAGATTTAGATAGTTTTCTTTTGTAAAACAAAGAGAAAGGAAAAGGTTTTGCTAGCTTAAATGCACCCATTAAGTGAATAAAATATGATATGATAAGCACAGGGTAAGTATAGCAAAGGTTGCAGAAGTTTGGTTATCAATTAGACAAAATGTACATTTATTATGTTTCTATGTCCATGAGGCAATTCAACAAAGCAAATTAAGGTCTACAAGATAAATTAATTAACTTCCCATTCATCTCCATTCATCCCTTTATTCACTAATTTCCCCTTCCCACCTTCATACATTTATATAAATTCATTTTCCAGAAAAACCCATTTTCCTAAGTTCAAAACCCTTTTTACCTAGTAAAAGTGAAACTTCCATGTAAAATCCACTTTTACACAAAAAACCCACAAAAAGATGTTTTACCCTAAGTATTATGCATATATGAAAAGCAAACAACTCATAAAAAAAATAATACTTAGTCCATTTCCCCTTTCCGCTCATATTTCATATATTTCCCCTTTTCCATTCATATTTCATATTAACGCTACCTATAGTATTAAAACCCCTAAAGTCCCTTTTCCCATATATTATTAATTCCATTTATTAAAATACCCCTCAAAACCTTAGTTTTATTATTAAAAATGTATATTTAATAAAACATCCCATGAGAAGATCACACGCCCTTGAACATGCATCCATTCACCCCACATTGTGACATGTGATTGTGAATGACCCGGACCCGATGCAAATATATTTCATATTTCATGTCATATCGCATCCGCCTCCATCACAAGTCCCCACTATAACATATATCCTCTCCATTGTGATATGTGATGTGCAATGGACCCGATGCAAATATATATCACAATCCATTACCATCTCGCATCCGCCCGTCATTGCAAGTCACAACCGAAGCAATAACCCTCTGTCGTTGCAATCTTCAATTGTGATGGACCTGACGCAATATATTTCATATTTCATTCCCATTTCGCATCTGCCTCCAATGCAAGTCCCAGCTAAGCAATAACACTTTGCCAATGCCATTTCTGATATGCTACAGGAACCTAGACCTGACGCCATTTATTCGCCTACATTCATAAAATTTCAAGCCCGCTGTATTTGTTTTACGAAGGATTTCTTCATTAAAATGTTTTTATGGTTTAAACATAAAATCTTGCTAATCCTAGTTTTAACCCATAATAAATCCATCTACCACCATAACTAATCATTGGGACCCTCTACGCTGCTCTTTTACTCCACCATCGTTCTAATCTAATACATTCAAATCCAATGACCCTCATTCATTTTGGGTTGGCTCTCTATATGGGCATTACCCACCTAAAAAGTGGTATTCCACTGTCCTCCATTGATATGTTTCAAGCTTTAAACCATATTGGATGAACCCCTCCCAAAACCACCCACGCTTTATAATCGGTGTGACGGAAACCAAAACAACCTCTCGCATAACGACAAAATGACCACTGTTTAGTTGCCCCATATTTCAAAAAGAAATTCATTTCTCCATTTAAATGCCCAAATCACCATTTTTGCTCTGTTTTGCCTATTTTTATAGTAAAGCCTCCATAAGCCACTACGAGAAATAAAGCCATCATTTTACATTCCCATATGCTCCATACTCCTCCCAATATCGTTTTAAGCTCAAAAAAAGCCATTGACGACCGTCTCTGTTACCTTGTTTTTATTAATAGTTTCTATGTTTTGCAGGTAAAAACCCTTGTTTCCAAGCTTACAAAAAAATTCCTGCAAATACTTTGAAGACAAATGTAAAAGGATTTATTGTTGAAAAACACAGTAAAAACCCTAAAATTCATAGTAAAGGAAAAAAGGAACACAGTAAACGTTAATCAGCAAGGTCAAAAAGATTTTCATAGAGTTTAAAGAGTATCAAATGAAAGACCAAATGAAGAAATCAACCAAGCGTAAAGGATTCAAATAGTCAAGCACCTTAAAGGGGAAAAATATCAAACATCAATGCTCGCACAACCTAAATAAAAGGGGAGAGCAATAAGTAGTTCAATAGCTACCCCTATCTTCTTGTATGAAGATCTTTCCTTTCCTAGGTTAAATCTTAATCAGTTTATAGGATATTTCCTTAATTCAGTATTGTATAAATAACTCTCTTCTTGAGTTATTATTGGTTCGAAGTTTAAGATTCATTATTCATTGCTTGTTAAGTCTTGACTGTCAATTCTACTTTGAACCTAGAAGCCACCTTTGAAGGAAGCTTTTCTAGACACTTTATGTACCTAGTTTTTCTGGAACCTTAATACAAAGCAGAGGATTCTGAATTTGGTTTCACACAGTTTGTGCTATCTTGTAAGCTTTTCCAATTTTCAATGATTATGTTTTTCTTCATATGCTTATGAATTATAGAGATATCTAGCTAGGAACAATTGTGTCTCAATTGATTTCTATAAGCTCCTGAAGTGATCATCTATTAAGGGAATGGATTAATGAACTGTCTGTTTAGCTAATCCCCTCTAATCAATAAATCATCAACATCTTGTGTAAGCTTAAGTATACTACTTTGAACCTTTGGAACATATTTTAGAAGGTTTTCCTACTTATGATTGTTTTGTTTTATAGTCTGGAAACTATGATAATCATATTATTTTATGTCTTCATCTCACCACTATTTTGACTTATATCACTCTGTAAAAATTTATAGCAGCCCTTTGCTGAGATATTAATATGACCCAAAGGATTAATTACTTCAATTCTACATCTATTTTCATTCATTGGTCTTCCAAAACTAAAACCAAAAACCCCAAAATAATTATTTTAGATGCTATATCATTGGTAGCTGACTTACTACTATCTCAGAGGTATAACATCAGACTGGCACCATTGCCAGG
This sequence comes from Pinus taeda, assembly GCA_000404065.3. Lineage (NCBI taxonomy): Eukaryota > Viridiplantae > Streptophyta > Pinopsida > Pinales > Pinaceae > Pinus > Pinus taeda. Next base: position 304,914 of record APFE031160267.1, read on the forward strand.
GATTCGAATTTCTTTTAAGTTTCCCTTGGGACAATGATATCCATTCACTCTTTTCCTTTAAAGGTGATTAAAGGAATTAGAAAGGTTAAATTCTTTCACGTAGGCGAGTCCACACTCCCAAGATGGCACATTTTAAACATACTAGATATCGTTCAGAAGGTGACATAGTTAGTCCTCTGTCATATCCTGAAAAGATTCTAAGAAAAGCCAAATCTAAAAGGGGACACCATCTATCTTCTTCTTCCTTCTTAGTCCTATAGTCTGAAGAATTAGAATCATTTGACCCCTATAGTAATATCCCATCTGATAGTGATTACTCCCACTTATCACCTAGGGTTACTGAACTTCTAAATAAAGGAGTTGATTTTTAAGTCATCCTACATTATTCATTGATTAGAATCTCATTCAAGACCCACACTACCACCAGGATCACCTAAAACTAAATCTGATTTGGGTGTTAATCTACCAGAATATAAACCCATAGATTTCATATCCCCTACCACCTATCCATTTCCTTCCATTTTTGATCGACCTGAAGTTTCTTCTTCTAAACAACTTGAGGAGAAATTTTCTATATATAGCAATCCTCTGTTTGAAACAAAATAAGGTGTTCCTTTACAGGTCCAAAAGTTAGCTCTTAGGACTCCTTTTAAGTCTTTCGAGATATCTCCTCCTCCTTCACCTCCAACTAGTTCATCAATCCCTAAAACACCATCTTCTTCCTCTATTTCTTCTTCATCGTCTACATCCACAAAAACACCTTATACTCCACCTTGACAACCTCATACACCTCAAGCACCTCATACACCACCTGTTGTCATGGATTTCCGACCTATTGTACGAGCTAAATATGCTGCCTTAGTCTTACCTAATAACCTTGATGCATTCCCAGCTGGATACCTTAAATACCTTTCCGAAGACAATGGAGAAACTAGTCCCTCAGCTAAGGACCATCTTCAAGCTTTCCTAGGCATTGTAGACAACATGAATATTGAACAAGAAAATGTTTATATGAGATTGTTTGTACTGTCACTTGAAGGAAATGTGAGGATTTCATTTAGGCAGTTACAAGTAGCTTCCATTAGAAATTGGGAAGAGCTTACAACAAAATTTAAAAATCATTGGGCTCTAAAAAAGGATCCTCTTTAATTCCTCATAGAATTTGAAGTGCTTAAAAGGAACTTCGATGAACCAATATCATATTTTATCAAAAGATTCAATAAACTCTATCACAAAATGCCTGCTGATTGTAAGCCCCATGTAGTAGCAGCTAAGTCTAGATTTTCTAAAGCTTTTTATGATGAATATGTTGTTATGCTATGTGAGAGAACTTCAAGAAATCTTGAAGATATGTAAACAAATTCCATAGAAGTAGAAGCAAATAGGGCAGCCTCAACTTCTTTGAAACTTAAGGAAGAAAAGGCCCAAATAAAACTCAAATCTGTTCAAGAAGCCTCTAGTTCCTCTAAGACTAAATCAAAAGGTTCAAAAATACATGAAATAACATCTCTTCTTAGAGACCTATCAAATATGATTTTATAGATTGAGGCCCAACCTAGGACAATATAACAAACAGTTACTGGACCTCAAAAACAAAATCAAGGTTAGTATAAGAGAAATCCACCACTACAAACATACCAATGATCAACAGGTTCCTACTTCTCTATTAATAGATGACCAACAACCTAATGATAATACTATGACAAATACTAAATATATTAATAGTATGGATTCTTCTTATAATCAAATAGCCATCATTCCTCTCTCACAACAAAATCAGGTTCAAGAATATTAGGAAGCTTCACAAGTCTCTAAATATCATACATTCTCTGAATTTTTAATTGCAGAATTAAACAAAAGGTATGATCTTAGGCCTAGGCATGGTCCTGTGAGACCTCCAAAGGAAACTCCAGTAATTGAAGCACATACCAAAATTGTTGAAGCTCAAACAACTCTTATTCAGCCCTTAAATCACTCAATTGATACCCAAACTGGTAAAAGAATTTTGACTACATTTAATGTTCAAAAAGAATTAAAGAAGGTTAAGATCCCAATTCCACTACCAGAGCTTTCTAAAAACCCTAGTTACAAAAGGGAAGTCACTAAATGGATTCAAAATACCTTGGTTGATGCTGAAGGTGATGTCATAAGTTTGCAAGACGAAAAACCAACAGTATTTTTTGGCCCTAGTTCAGACATGATAGGTGAGATAGTGCCTCCTTTCTATGTAACTCTTAAAACAAATGATTCCATGTTGTATAATTGTATGCTTGATTCACAGGTATCACACAACCTTATGCCAAAATCTATCATGGACTATTTGAAGCTCGACATAACTAAATCCTACGATGACCTGTACACCTTTGATTCTAAAAGGGTGCCCCATTTAGGATTGATCAAGGATATAGCAGTTACCCTTGCCCAAATTCTAGTGAAAAGTGTATTACTTGATATTGTTGTCACATATATCCCTCCCAAGTTTGGAATGCTCCTTTCTAGTCTTTTTGTGTCAAATTAGGGGGAACTCTACAAATGGATATGTCATATGTTACTATTCATGTTTATGGAGGAGAGAAATTAAGATTATATAGAGAGGTAAGATTTGTACATATTGTTTGCAAAACTGACCAGCCAAGGAACCATCCAATTTATGCAATAGATCAAGATTTTGGTTGTTTTCAACTTACTTCAAACACACATAGAACTCAAGTCAAAATTGAAGAAGTAGTTGAAAATCCTGAACCAAACCAAACTGATATTTGGAAACTATTCTTTCATGGCTCTTCTGTGAAAGATGGGGCAGGAGCTAGAGAAGTTTTAATTTCACCATAAGAGGAAAATATAACCCAATCATGTAAATTAGACTTCGAAGTTACTAATAATGTGGTTGAATATGAGGCTTTCCTTTTAGGATTGCAATTGGAAAAAAGCTTAAAAGTTCATAACTTAAGTGTGTTTACTGATTCAGAACTTATTGTTAGGCAAGTAAAAAATGCTTGGTAGACCAAGCACCCTAGACTTAGGTCCTACCGAGATGAAGTATGGGATTCAGTTAAAAACCTCTTTGATGCTTTTAATTTGACTCATATTCCTAGAGAACAGAATATTCATGTAGATGCCTTAGTTGTCTTTGCTAGATATTTTAAAAGTCCTTATCATACTAATGTACTCTATCAGATACATGTCAAATATAGGCCATCTATCCTAGATAATCTATACCATTCGCAAATATTCAAAGATGATGAACGTTTGAAACCATTTCTGCAGGTAATAGATGTTTTTTCATTTCTACAAATTGATGAAGATAGAACTAAAATAAATTAAAATGCATATCGAAATGATACTTCAAATTTTAAAACCCATATTTCTAATCATGGAATTATTCAATTATCTAATAATTTCATTCCAAAGGGACTCACTGCTTTAGAAAAATTATTTGATCAAAATGATGTATTCTGAAACCCTCAGTCCATTTCTTCAGAAGATGACATAGAAGAGATTAACATTGGAACTGATGAAGATATTAAAAACATCAAAATATGTGCATCTCTAAACCCTAAGACCAAAGCTCAATATCTTAAGTTACTGCAAAATTATAAAGATGTTTTTGCTTGGACTTACATTCACTTAAAGACCTATGATACTTCATTAATACAGAATAAGATTCCTTTGAAGCCAGAAGCAAAACCTTATCAACAAAAACTTAGAAGGATAAACCCAACACTTCTACCAACTATAGAAAGGAGATTAAGAAAATGCTAGATGCTCAGATCATCCTCCCTCTTAGATATTCTAATTGGGTTGCAAATCTAGTTCCTGTTAGAAAGAAAAATGGAGAAGTGAAACTCCATGTGGATTTAGAAATTTGAACAGGGAATCATTAAAAGATAATTATCCTTTGCCCAAAATGGATCAGCTACTTCAAATGGTTTCAGGAGCACAAAGACTTTCTATTCTTGATGGTTTTTCAGGTTATAATCATGTGAATGTTGACATAGCAGATAGAGAGAAGACAACCTTTACTACACTCGAGGGTACATTCATGTTTGCTAGGAAGCTAGTTGGCTTAACAAATGCTCGAGAAACATTTCAGAGAGCTATTGACATAAATTTTATGGGCCAGGTAAATAAATTTGTGGTTATTTATCTTGATGACATAACTATTTTTTCTAAATTTGATTAGAAACATCTAAAGCACTTTATGAAGGTTTTTGACACATGTACAAAATCTGGAATATCATTGAACTCTAAGAAGTCCTTTTTTGTTGTCAAAGAAGGAAAATTGTTGGGCCATATAATTTCAATTGAGGGAGTAGTAATTGACCCCAAATGAGTATCTGCCATTGAAACATTGACCTTACCTAGAAACAAGAAGGAGATTCAAGCTTTTCTAGGCAAGATTAAGTTTTTAAGGAGATTCATTCCAAGTTATGTAGAGATTGTGAAAGATATAACTTACGTGCTCCAAAAAGACCATGAAGTCAAATGGACTCCATCTTTTAGGCATGCATTTGAACAAATAAAGAGGGATATCTTTGAAGCTCCCACTTTAGCCAGCTCTGATTATACTAAGTTATTTAGTATTTTCTCTTTGGCCTCTGAAACAACTCTTGCTATTGTTCTATTACAGAAAGATGAAGATTCCCATGACTAGCCCATAGCCTTTTTCATCAAGGTTATGAGAAATGTTGAGCTTGAGTATGACATCATTGAGAAGCAAGCATATGCCCTCATTCAAGCCCTGAAATCATTCAGAATGTATGTCTTACATTCACCTATTACTGCTTATGTCCCTAATAGTGCTATAAAAATTGTCCTAACCCAACCAGACACTGATGGGAAAAGAGGTAGATGGATCACTCAAACTTTGGATTTTGACCTAACTATCAAGACTACCAAGCTAGTAAAAGGAGAAGGATTAGCTAAGATTTGAACTAAATCTAACTACAAAGTACTTGGAATCAACTCTTTTTTAGAAATAAAAGGGAAGAATACACAAGAACCTTCCCTTCATCCTAAAGGGGAGAATCCACAAGAACCTTCCTTTCATCCTAAAGGGAAGAATACACAAGAACCTTATGTCCTTGCAGAGGGGGAGAATCCACAAGAACCTCCACCTTCAGAGTAGATGAGTCCTATAAACAATGATGAGAAATTCTTATTTCCAAACTGGTATCAAGATATTGCAAATTTCTTGATCCATTTGAGTGTCCAACATCATTCTCCAAAACCCAGTGTAAAACGCTTAAGTTAAAATCAGTCAAGTACTACATTATAAATGCAAATTTATACTGGAAAGATCCACTAAATATTTTTTTATTATGTTTAATAGAATCAGAAACTGAAGGAACCATTGATCAGTTTCATACAGGATTTTATGGGGGACATTATGCTTGGAGAGCAATAGCATACAAGATTCTGAGGGGAGGATTTTATTGGCTCACATTATTCTTCCAAGTAAGGGCAAAGGTCAGAGGTTGTGTTCCTTGTCAAACATTTGCTCATAAACAAAAATTAGCAGCTCCTCCACTTCTTTCATCAATAGTTAGTGAGCTCCAGTATTGCAGCAATAATTTTGCAACTCCTGGGACTTACATATTTACTTTTATCAACCCAGTAGTTCGTAACAAACTTGGAAGCGATGGTGTTGTATGCACAAGAACTAGCTCTTACTATAGGCTATGACTTGATCAGTTGGCACAAGTTCGCTAGGAGCTGAAGCCAACTTCTATGAGCTCTCAGAAGAAGATTTTACTGTGATGGTAGAAGACTAACTCTACAGGGGCTATTCTACTTGTAGAAAGAGAATGAAAACTGAAATGGAACTAAAACCCTAACAAAACCCTAGCAAACCCTAATCGTGCAAGAAAAGAGATGGAAACTACTGAAATGGGTGCCATTGATTGCTAAAAAGGTAAATTGCTATTATTCAAGCTACATCTGAACATAAATGGAAAGAAATCATCTTTTTACAATTTTGAGTATTTTTATGTGGATTTATTATGCTTGTGATTTGACTAATTGTGACTATGCAGTGGTTTGGTGGCAAAGGAAAATGGAGTTGGGTTTTGCATATGATAAGGAGAGTGTGGAGGGGTCCTAAGAAGACCCTAGTACCCTTCTGGAGACCTCCATTGTGATTAGACTTCGAAAAATCGCTCGCATGAACTTCTACAAGATGTTGTAGGGGATCTATAGGAAGTTCTACAGGAGGAGGCCGAAAGTGGTTGATGGAGGTTTGAAGGTGGAAAAATGGTGGGAAAAGGGAAATGAAGTCTGGATGAAGGTGTCAGAGGGTCTAGGACACTGTTAATGAAGATCAGGAATGAAGGAGAGGGTTGAATCTGCTCAAAGGGGAAGAAATCAACTTTGTGAAAAATGTAGAAATTCGGACAGTTTGGCAAAATGTGGTGAATGAATGAAGGAGTATGTGAAATATGAATTGGTACAAGTTGTGCTATGGAGGGATGACAAGCTAGAATGTTTTTCGAGTTGCATACCTACCTCTTAAAACTGACCCAAGCAAGAATCGAAAAACAGAGTTTGTCTAATTTGACCTAAAATCTGACCTAAAAACAGAGTACTACTGAACATAACTTTATGAACAACAAATTATGCGAGAGAGCCATGGAAAATGAACATGAAATGGTCTAAACATGTGAATCCAAGTGAATATCAGCTTCTCCAACTAAAAACATCACACTAGCAATTGCATGAAAGTCCAAAAAACTGTGTTTTTGGTGGCAGCAGTAGTGCCTTGTCCTCAATTCATGGTCCCAAGGAGGGAGAAAAGGGATCAAGACCTGTTGGTAGCCTTTTTGGATCTTTATTTATTACCACAACAAACTAGTTAAGCAACTTGAAGCAAGAACAACTAATTTAACCATCAAAGGCAACCCATTTTACCAAAGCAAGACTTAACCTAAACAATAGAAATCAGCTTATGAATGCAAGAAAAAAACATATAAATACATGAAGGAGGTGTTGGGAAGCTTGGGTTGGGACCTAACCCAAGAGCTTTAGCCCTCTAGAAAAGATCAGTGCTAGTTCAAAGCTGGATTCATCTTTATTTATCAAAAAATAATAGTTACATCACAAAATTGTCCGCAAAAAGAGCTCGAAAATGAGCTGAGTAGAAGACTGCACAAAAGTGCGAAAATAGACTATGAAATGGATAACCTATTGTCGCCTAAAGTCTTCTTATTTATACAAGTGGGGACTCCTAACAGTCCTCCTAAACTTAAGGAATTCCACTGCCTAAACTGAAGATAACAGCAGCTTCTACTAGACTTGCTCGGCTGCCCCTTTGGATCATCATTGTGGGCCTTTGAACTCCAAGCTACTGGAGGAGAACTTGAGGAAGGGGTCATTAATGCAAGAGCCACCCCTCCTGTAAGTCCTCAGCCATGTTTCCTCGAGTTTGGCTACTAATCTTCTCATAAATGCCTCGTCCTTGTCCAAAAATGTCCAAAAATCTACAATAAACACTCATTAGACTATGTGGCAAAGTGACCATCCCCATTCACCCTTTTGAAATAAATATATTCAAAAACATGCACAAAACTATTGATAATGGTGGATTAAATGAAAATAATAGGCAGAATGAGCCCATATAGTTACCCATTTCTTGGGCTCATCGATAATCTCAACACCTTTTTCTCAATGGGGATTAGATTTTGTTGGAGAGATTCACCCCACTTCAAGTAATTAGCATAGATGGATCCTCACTGCAACAGATTACTTTAATAAATGGGTGGAAGAAATTCTAGTCAAAAATGTTATGGATGCAATAGTAATTAAGTTTATTGAGGAGAATATCATATCTAGATTTGGTTGCCCAACTCAAAATGTCACTGGTAATGCAATAGCTTTTCTTAGTGTTAAATTGATTGACTTTTGCCAGAAATATTAGATTCTGTTACATCATTCAACTCCATACTACCCTTAAGGTAATGGCCTTGCAATCATCCAACAAAAGCATGGTAAAGGTAATCAAAAAGACCCTGGCTGATCATAAGAAGAGTTGAGGTTCACATTTGATTTATGCAGTATGAGCAAACTGAATTACTCCAAAGAGAGCAACTGGAAAATCCCTTTTTCAATTATTCTATGGGAAAGATGCAATTTTCCCTACCAATTTGGCCTTCCCTGTTTTAAAATTCATGCTCGATTCAACAGATGAACCTAATGTTTTTCAACAAGAATAAATCAAATTATTGAACTTAATGAAAATAGAGATGAAGTTCAACATAAATTGAAGAAATACCAGAATAAGATGAAGGTCTTGTTTGACAGAAGGGGCGGGGAAAGGGACTTTAAGGAAGGTGATTTAGTTCTAAGATGGGATGCCACGAGAGAAGAGAAAGGAAAGCATGGAAAATTTGACAATCTCTGGTTTGGACCTTTAGCAATTGTTGAAGTGAAGGGTAACAACAGTTTTGTCCCGCAGAATCTTGAGGGGCTATATTCCACTTACCTTGTAAATGGAAGGTTTCACAAACATTACATTTAGTACTAAGAAGTTGAAATAATTTCCATTGTAAATACTCCAATTTTCATTTACTTTTAACATGTCAGTATGATCTTTTTACAGCGAGGACTCCACAGCCTGAGGAGAAGGCACATGGATCTGCAAGTTCTCTGCACTCTACAGGAGAAAGCAGTCCCAAGATGGAGCCAATGTTGTAGAATTTTTTGGTTTTGATAAGGTAGAATAAAATAGTAAAAAAAAATAGAATATTTGAAAAAATGTTAAGTTAGGATATTGACATAACAATATTGAATAAAATGTTAGTAAAAAATCTTCATGATGATAACCATATCAAAGAAAATGTTAGGTTAGATGCCCTAAAAAATCAAGGCAAAAAGAAAATGTTAGCTTAGAAAGAAAACAAATAAACTCTGAAAGTGAGCAAGTCTAAATGCTGCTACTATTGTTTCTGCAAAATAATGGTTGTGTGCAGCTTGTAATAAATGCCACAACCCATGACAGTCAAAACTGTTTAATCTTGACTGCTTCATACTTTAAATTTGATGTTATAGTTAGAGAATAAAGATCTGGCCAAACTGTTTAATCTTGGTAGATCAGTAGTTAGGAATAGAATAATAAGGTGCTTATCAGTTTAACTTAACCCTTGAAGGTTATAAAGCTAGATTTAGATAGTTTTCTTTTGTAAAATAAAAATAAACGAAAAGGGTTTTCTAGCTTAAATGCACCCATTAAGTGAAGAAAAAATGGTAGGATAAGCAAAGGGTAAGTAGAGAAAAGGTTGCAGAAGTTTGCTTATCGATCGAGCAAAATGTACATTTATTATGTTTCTATGTCCATGAGGCAATTCCACAAAGCAAATGAAGGTCTGCAAGATAAATTAATTATCTTTTCATTCATCTCCATTCATCCCTCTATTCAGTAATTTCCCCTTCCTACCTTCATACATTCATATTCATTCATTTTCCATAAAAACCCCTTTTCCTAAGGTCAAAACCCTTTTTCTTTAGGAAAAGTGAAAATTCCATGTAAAATCGCCTTTTACACAAAAAACCCAGAAAAAGATCTTTTACCCTAAGTATTATGCATATATGAAAAGAAAATAACTCATTAAAAACATAATACTTAGTTTATTTCCCCTTTCCACTCATATTTCATATATTTCCTCTTTTCCGCTCATATTTCATATTAACATTAACTATAGTATGAAAACCCCTAAAGTCTCTTTTCCTGTATATTATTAATTCCATTTTTTAAAATACCCTGAAACCCTTAGTTCTATTATAAAAACCATAGATTTAATAAAACATCGCATCGGCAGATCACAAGCCCTTCAGCCTGCATCCACTCACCCTGCATTGTGATACGTGATTGCGATGGACCCAGACCCGACACAAATATATTTCATATTTCATGTCATATCGCATCCACCTCCATTGCAAGTCCCAACTATAACATATATCCTCCAGATTGTGATACATGATGCGCGATGGACCCGATGCAAATATATATCACAATCCATTGCCATATCGCATCCGCCCCTCATCACAAGTCCCAACCGAAGCAATAACCCTCTATGGTTTCGATCTTCAATTGTGATGGACCCGAATTAATATATTTCATATTTTATTCCCATTTCGTATACACCTCAATCGCAAGTCCTTGCTAAGAAATAATCCTCTGCCAATGCAATTTCTGATATGCGACGGGAACCCAAACTCGACACCATTTATCTGCCCACATTCATAAAATTTCAAGTTCACTATATCTGTTTTGCGAAGGATTTCTTCATTAAAAAGTTTTTATGGTTTAAACATAAAACCTCGCTAATCCTATTTTAACCCATAATAAAGCCATATGCCACCATAATTAATTATTGGGACCCTCTGCGCTACTCTTTTACTCCATCATTGTTCTGATATAATACGTTCAAATCCAATGACCCTTAGTGATTTTGGGTTGGTTTTTTGTACGGGCATTACCCACCCAAAAAGTGGTATTCCACCATCCTCCATTGCTATGTGTCAAGCTTTAAACCATATCAGGTGAACCCCTCCCAAAACTGCCCATGCTTTATAAGTGGTTCGATGGAAACCAAAACCACCTCCCATATAACGAAAAAATGACCACTATTCATTTGCCCCATATTTCAGAAAGAAAGCCGTTTCTCCATTTAAATGCGTAAATCACCATTTTTTCTCTTTTTTGCTTGTTTTTATAGTAAAGCCTCCACAAGCCACTGCAACCAATAAAACCATCATTTTGCCTTCCGATACACTCTCGACTCCTTCCAATATCCTTTTAAGATTAAAAAAAGCCAATGACAATTGTCTCTGTCACCTTGTTTTTCTTAACAGTTTCTGTGTTTTGCAAGTAAAAACCCTTGTTTCGAAGCTTACAAAGAAAAAGCCTACAAATAGTTTGAAGACAAATCTAAAAGGATTTACTATTGAAAAACATAGTAAAAACCATAAAATTGACATTAAAGGAAAAAAAGGAACACAATAAAGGTTAATCAGCAAGGTCAAAAGATTTTCACAGAGTTTAAAGAGTATCAGATGAAAGATCAAATGAAGAAATCAACCAAGCATGAAGGATTCAAATAGTCAAGCAGCTTAAAGGGGAAAAATATCAAATAGCAAAGCTAGCACAACCTGAATAAAAGGAGACAATAAGAAGCAGTTCAATAGCTGCCCCTATCTTCTTGTATGAAGATCTTTCCTTTCCTAGAATAAATCTTAATCATTTTTAGGATATTTTCTTAATTCATTATTATATGAATAACACTCTTCTTGAGTTTTTATTGGTTCAAAGTTCAAGATTCATTGTTCATTGCTTGTTAAGTCTTGACTGTCAATTCTACCTTGAACGTGGAAGCCACCTTTGAATGAAGCTTTTCTAAACACTTGATATACTCAGTTTTTCTGGAACCTCAATACAAAGCAAAGGATTCTAAATTTGGTTTCACATAGTTTGTGTTATCTTGTAAGTTTTTCTAATTTTCAATCGTTATGTTTTTCTTCATATGCTTAAGACTTATAAAGATATCTAGGTAAGAACAATTGTGTCTCAATTGATTCCTATAAGCTCCTGAAGTGATCATCTATTAGGAGAATGGATTAATGAACTGTCTGTTTAGCTAATCCCCTCTAATTAATAAATCATCAACATCTTGTGTAAGCTTAAGTATACTGCCTTGAACCTTTTGAACATAGTTTAGAAGTTTTTCCTACTTATGATTGTTCTATTTTACAGTCACGAAACTATGATAATCATATTATTTTCTGTCTTCACCTCACCACTATTTTGACCTATATCACTGTGTAAAACTTTATAGAAGCCCTTTGTTGAGATATTAATATAAGCCAAAGGATTAATTACTTCAATTCTACATCTGTTTTCATTCATAGCTGACCTACTACTATCTCAGAGTACAACATGATGCATGAAGCTCATCCACTGAAAAATGTGAGAGATCCTTTGTCTCTTCTATGGCCACACTAATAGCATCAAAGCTTGCTGGCCGGCTTCTCAAAACTTTCTCAACTATTCTCCTTTCTTCAAGTGTCTCACCATGAGACCTGATTTGAGTAACCAGTCCAATTAGGTATGTAAAAAATGAGTCTACATTTTGAGACTCTTTAATACAAAGTGCCTCAAAGCTTCTACTCAACATTTGTTGCTTTTTTGTCTTCACCTTTTCCATGCCTTGGTAAGATGTTTGGAAGATGTCACATTCTTTCTTGGACTTCGTTGCTAATGCGACCATTGGGAAAATACTTTCATGAACTTATTGAAAAATGTAGAAGAGGGTTTTTTCATCCTTCTTCTTCTTGTTGCTGCACGTTGCACAACAATTGTCATTTTGACTTTCTGCAATCAATATGAGTCTATCACCACTCATACATACCTCCTTTGCAAGTCTTGAACCTCAGCTCTACATATCAAGCTTTGAAAATGAGAGAAAGTCCTTAAAAATCTTAAAACTCTGGTTTCGTACTTTCTCTTAGCATTACCTGCGGTACCACACCCATTGGTCATGTCACCTGCACACCTGATTGCTCTGTCTCTGTGTTTATGGGTGCGAACCCCTATAAAATTTAAAAAGGCACAAGTTTATTCTTAAAAACTCACTTTGAGTCAATTCTGGAAGCTTCTAGAGGGAATCTTTCCCTCGCAAGTTCACTCCTTGAGGGTTCATTCATCCCATTCCTTAAGGAGCTAACCCCTTGATGTGAGGAGCTTATCCCCTTGAAGAGGGACGCTATCCCTTCAATGGTGGACCTATAACCTCCTTCCCTTGCATTATAAAATGAAGCTTTGGGCTGGTTACTTGGGAGGTTGAAAGCTGAATATTTTTTAGGGTAAATGCTGCTGGAACTTAGTCTTCCTTATTGAGTTTCTGAGAGGAAAGATCACATACCTTTTGATCTCATTTGGAAGAGAGTGAGGCTTGTAAAGGAAGAGGAGATTCTTACTTCAACCCTGGGAAGAGCTTGTACAGCATCAAGGCACCAAGGTTGTAAATTTCTTCTTTGTCAAAGTTAATACAATCAATTTTATTTTTCTTAATGAGCTGTTTTTAATGGTTTATTCCATAGACTCCTTGATCACTATGATGAATCTCAACTCTTCCTTTAGCTAGAGACTCATTGAAAATGAAAATAATTGTTTATCATCTTAGGTGCATTTTTTAGCGTTCTGGAGTCGAGTCTTCACACCACAAGTTTCATATCCATACCTTTTGACTTAAGAAACAACCAATAAAATTAACGCTTAATTAAAATTCATCTAGCAATCTTTTTATTTCTAGGGCTCTTATCACCAACATGGCTTAGGCTAGTATATTGGAGTAGGGAGTAATTAACTCTCCAGGATAGTTAAAACAAACAAGTAGTTGATCTTGCGGTAGGAAAAATTCCAATTGTTACATGTATGCTCTAGGAAGCTTCTCTTAAAGGAGTCAAGCATGAGATCATATCTGAACTAGTGAGGTAATCAATCCTTCCTCATTGGGAACGACAGTAGATATTCATGTATTAAAAACGGTAAACCTTGGATTGACCATTGTCGAGGAACCTGGGGTCACTTGTTGGTAAACCTTGGATTATGTCAAGGAGCCTTCAAGGGGATTGAGCTTTGTTACTCAGCCTTTGCGTGCGTATCGGATCATAGATTGTTCCCCTCGGTATATTTTCTTTATGTTGGTAACCTTAGTGGCCATAATCTATAGGATTCTTTCTTAAGGTGACGGTGGAGGGAAGATCCCACTGTACCTGGAGCAGACGTCGACTAGACTAACTTGGACTCTCTGGGGGTTATCTTCACTCGAGACGGCTTTGTGGAAAAACTTGTGCCAGTCTGTTTCATTAAGTAGGTTGTCGGGGTAGCTTTTCCAACCACCATTCTGTATTGAATTCTGCGAGGTTGGATTTCATCACCAACTAGTGTTTTCGGTACGGAAAAACATTGTTTGTGTGTGGTTTAAACTCTTAGATTGTTAGCTGTGTGATTCAATTTTTTGGTTCTTTAGAAACTTTAGGTGATTTTCTTGAGATTTTCTTTGTTTTCGTGTGAAGTAATTAATTAATTAATCGTGGCTGAACTACTGAGACAATCCTATAGACTTCAGGGGTAGCCTCCCAAATATACACCAAGTTAGCTTGAAGGGCTAAGAGCTCTTGTCACACCTAGTGAAAGTAGAGTTGGGTCACGAGAGCCCAAAGAATCATCTTTAATTATTCACCCTGATTATCACATTCCAGCGACAGAGTATATTTTTGAACCAATTTCATTTTCCGAAGTTACTAGTAGTTTTTCTTCTACTAGTGAATTACTTGAGGAACTTGAAATTTCTGAACCTGAAACCAAACCTGCTACTACTCCATCCTCAGGATTTACTTCTCCAGTTTTTAGTGGACCTGGACCACCCATGGTAGGAAGTATTATTACCCAAAATCTTCCTTCTGGACTCATTTCCATTGAAGAACTTATTAGTCTGAACGAAGGTATATCTCTCCTTGAAAATCAACCAACTTTAAAACGTAGGGAGCATGAATCTATCTTTTACAATCCTTTTTGAAGTGATGCTTGGTACATATCTTTGACGAACTTTTTAGAAAATCCGGGTCTCGTTGCTTCACCACCTCGTATTCCATATCATCCAACGCCCAAACGTTATTATCCTCCTTCGAATATGTCAAACCGGTCATCCATGTTTTCCCAAAATCCGGAAACATTTTTATATGGCGGTCCTTCTGTTTCGTCTGGGTATCAGTCAGTTTCTGGTACTTTTTCAGGAGCGTCTCCTCAGCCCATCGAACATGGGGTATCAACTAGTCATAATGAAACTCCACCGTTGAGTGTATAAGAGATTCTTATGATGTCTAGTACTATTCCAAATCCGCAACCTCAAGGTAGTCAAATTCCGCTTGGGGGGTAGCCTCAAGGTAGTCAAATTCCGCCTGGGGGGCAAACTCAAGGCAGTCAAATACCGCCTGGGGGGCAACCTCAAGGCAGTCAAATACTACTTGGGGGGCAACCTCAAGGATAGTACATACCTCAGGGACAGTACATGCCTCAATGTCAACTCCAAACTCAATATATACCTCAAGGTCAACCTCAAATTCAATATATGCCTCAAGGTCAACCCTAGTTTCAGTACGTGCCTCAAGGTTATCAACCTCAAGGTCAGTACCAATCTCAAGGTTTCGAACCACCTTCTAGTTAACCATTTGTTCAAGGAACTGGAAATGTACCTTTCAATTATCATTCCTACATTGAACCTAGTTATGGTCCTCAATATGCTCAACCTGTTATGGGTCCTTACCCCGGAATGAATATGGTGTTGGATCCATCTCAAACTCAACAGATTTTGCAACCCAATGTGCAGTTGTCATCTGAACCTGGACAACCCATGGTTTCTGGCTCAACCCAACAACCCGTCCAGCCTACTATTCAAACTTCTGCACCTAGTGTAGCTCATCAGTCTGGGCCTAGTTCACCTCAAACTCCGCCTTAATCGACTGCTGCAACTACTGCAACTTCTGTTCAATCTACCCCACCTACTTCTGGAGTATCGACAACTCCAGTTTCTACTATTCCTGTATCAACTCCGCAAACCTCTTTTCCCAGTCTGGACCTACAATTCAGACTTTGGTTCAGATGCCTGTAGGACAACATGGTCCAAGTACGGTTGTCACAAGTCAACCTCAATTTACTTATCAACCATACCAGGGATAATATCAATATGGTCCTGCTGTGCAAAGCCCAGTTTATCAGTATCAACCATACCTTGGGTATACATATGAGCAAACTCAATCTCAACAACCCCAGTTTGGTCCGGCTAATCTTGGTTTTCTGAGAGGATATACTATTCCAAATGTAAACCCAATTCCAGGTTATCCTGGGTATCCTCCTCTTGGAGCTGGTCTTATGACCCAGGGTTTTCGAGACCCTAACCGTCAGTTACTGTTCATCGCAAATTTGGATTTACCTGACTTGTCGTGCTTTACGAACGATCTAATTTATTATCTTCCATATTGGCTGCTAGTGCCTAATAAGTTGCCTAGTGATATTTCGAAGTTTGAGGGTAAACCAAGAGAGGATTCGTCGAACCATGTGATGACTTACCACCTCTGGTGTGCGTCAATTTCCATTATAGATGATTCAATTTGCTTACGGCTTTTTCAACACACTCTGATTGGTCTCACGGCTAAGTGGTACATTGAGTTACCACGAAGCTCTTTTTATAATTTTAGTCAGTTAGCTACTTCATTCTTAACTCATTTTTAGTTGCCTGTCAGATATGAAAATGGCACGAAATTATTAACTTCATTAAAACAGTCAATGTCTACATACATTTCAAACCATATTCATGAATGGTGATGTCGATGATGTTTAGTGAAAGTTTTTATCCTGGATCAAATTTTGGCAGAATGGTTTGTTAAACCATTATTACCTAAAATCACCGAGGATGCAGCTAAGGCAAGAGTAGTTACTGAGGAGCAAGTAATTGCTCAGGCTCAGTACCTTGACTTAGTTTATACGCCGTCAGGTACTTTACATGAAAAAATCCCCGATCTTCCCAAACAAAATCAAATAATAGCAACTCCTTCAGGGTCTCATGCCACTGATGGTATGATTGGTACAGTTAATACCAAGAGTAAGAAGAAATCTGCAAAGAATTCTTCTCCTATTATAACTTTACCAGATTCCCCGATAGGATAAGCTTCCGCTGAAGTTCCTACCAATATTCATGTTGTAGAATCTTCTACGGCCAAATCCAAATCCGGTAGTAAAAAGAAAGGGAAGAAGAAAAATAAACAAAACGCAAAGGAGAAACTAGAAAAAACCGAATCTACTGATGAGAAACGTAAACCTCGCAATCCTTGTCTCATCTGTGACGAGGAGCAATTTACAAGAGATTGTCCACATCGAGCTGAGGTTTTGAAAATCATCAAAGGTTCTCAAACGCATGTTGTCTTGAAGGATCCTTTCCCTAGTCAAGATAGTAAGATGATAGGTTCTTCCTCAAATGCTTCAGAAGAACTAATTATGATGATGTCCCATGTCAGGATTGCGACGGGATCGCAAGATTATGGAAGTAAGAATCTTGTTGGCGGTAAGGAACCAGAATCTTCTAGTTTAAACCCATAAACTTCAACTCCTCTTGGTTCCGATCTGCTACAGATCGAGAAACCTAATCCATCCTTAGTAATCAAACCGCCTGCTAAAGGTATACATTGGAAGTCAGCTTTCAATCCACATGCGAGAGATGCTCAGAACTATAACATTGTTGAAGATTTAGCTATATCCCCTTCAGCAATGTCAGCTTTGGAGGTGCTGCAATCATGTCCAGCACAGTGTACATTGCTTTTGTCTGCTACAGGAGCTGTTGATGTTCAAGATTCCAACCTTATAATCTTCGATTTAGAAAATAATACACCTCGCTTACCTCATCAAATGGATTTCCAGATCCGAGTGTTAGTCAAAAACATGCCTTGCTTTTGGACTATGAGTGATGAGAGAGATTCAATGTGTATTATGCCGATTTAGTGTTGGAGATCGCTTGCTTCTCCTACACTCAATCAATCCCCGAAAATTTTAAATGCTTTTGATGGCCAGGGGTTTCGTCCTTTTGGCATTCTGATGGATTTACCTATAGGGGTAGAAGGGAAAAATGTTAATCTAGATGTGGAGGTGGTTGATGCCCCTCTAGATTATAACCTTCTGTTGGGTTGTAGTTGGTCTTACGCTATGACTGTTGTTGTTTCATCGGTCTTTCAACTTATTAAATTCCATCATAATGGAAAGATCATTACAATAGATCAGTTAAATTACTTTTCATCTGACCCAGCCTCTTTCGAGAGTATTCAACATGTTGGTAAAACAACTATCCCTTATAAGGATGTTGGAGTGGGATTGATTAAAGATTCTGGTTTACTAGGAACTTTTGCTTTTCCTCCTCCTAACATATCACCTTCATTTGCAACCATTCACATGATTTCGTTGAACACTATTGCTTTTGATGATCCTTGGATCACACCTTTCGATTCTGAGGTGACTCATTTGGTGATGCCATGCCTTTGAGTCCCTTTGAAGTTGCATATCAGGCAATGCAGTCATGTTCTAACTCTATTTCAACCGAAATTGTTCCAATGAATTTGGTCCATGGGGAGTCACTTTCAATCTCAACCTCAGATTCAACAACTTTCTCTAAACATGTTCACACTGATGAGCAGATTCGTGAACTTTTATCTATTGATGATTTACCATGGGAAAATCTTCATCATCGATCTTCGTTTTTACCTGAGATTGATCATTTTGAAGATGATTTCTCATCTATTTTTACCACTTATTATGTCAAGGAATCACAAAATCCATTGCAACATCCTGATTCTGAGTTGAATTTGGGGAATATTTCTCGCACAATTCCTATTGACATTTCAATGAAACCCAGAATTATTGAAAACATTCATATAGGTGCTTCCTCTACGGATGAGGAAATCCAAAATTATAAAGACCTATTTCAAGAATTCCACGATATGTTTGCCTGGTCATACGAAGAAATGCCATGAATGGATCCATCAATTGTTGTTCATGAAATAAAAACTCACCTGGATGCTAAACCCGTCCGGCAACGTTTGCATCAGATACACCCAAGAAAAGTTGCTGCTATCGGAGCTGAAGTTGAGAAATTACTTCGTACAGGTTTCATATATCCAATTCCTTTAACGGATTGGGTATCAAATATTGTTCCTATTAGCAAAAAGCAAGCAACAATAAGAATATGTATTGACTATAGGGATATTAATCGAGCTTGTCCTAAAGACAATTATCCAAGCCCCTATATCGATCAAATAATTGATGATTGTGACGAGAGTGAAATGTTCTCCTTTATGGATGGGTTTTTCGGTTACAATCAAATTAACATACTCCCTACTGATCAACCAAAAACGGCTTTCATTTGTCCATGGGGGACCTTTTCTTATTGCAAATTACCTTTTGGGTTGAAGAACACTCGAGCAACTTTTCAATGAGCTATGTCTTACACATTTCACGACATCAAGCACATTGTGCAGCCTTATCTCGATGATTTACATTCTCATTCATTACGAAGAGCCGATCATCTCAATCATTTACGAGCAATCTTTATGAGATGTAGGCATTATCGAATTAGGTTGAATCCACACAAATGTGTTTTCTGTATAGAAACGGGTTGCTTACTGGGATTTGCTGTTTCAAAAGCCATCATTCATGTCGATCCCTCAAAGGTTGAAGCCATTGTCAAATTACCTCTACCTTCGACTCTTCGCCTACTCCAAAGTTTGCAATGGAAAGTAAACTTTTTACGCCGATTCATTTCTAACTACACCGAGATAACGAAAGGTTTTACTAGGTTGTTGAAACAAAACACTTCATTCTTTTGGGATGAGATAGCTCAGAAATCTTTTGATGCACTTAAACACGCATTGACCCATGCATCGTTATTGCATCCTCCCAACTACAACCAGGAGTACTTTTTGTACCTCACCGCTTCTCATTCCACCTTTGGGATGGTTTTAGTTCAGGAAGATGAATTCGATGTTGAACATGTGATTTACTATCTTAGTCAAACTCTGAATCAGACTGAGCTTAAATATTCACATGTGTAGAAATTGGCCCTGGCAGCTGTTCAAGCTGTCCAGTGATTTCGTCACTACATTCTACTATGCAAAACCACAATAATTTTTTACTGTAACCCTATGACGTATATTTTGACTAAACAATTTGTAGGAGGCAAGTGTTCCAAATGGATTGCTATCCTGTAGGAATTTGACTTGCAATTTGAAAAATCCAAGTCAAAGAAATCTTTGGTTTTTGTGGAATTAATGTGTGACTTCCCACGTACTGATACCGAAAATGTGGCAGAAGAATCCCTTGCGGATGAATCTTTGTTTCTTATTAGTACTCTTGATCCATGGTATGGGGATATAATTGTCTATCTCCAAACCCAATTTTTTCAGCCCGAAATCTCACGATCTTAGCGAAGGAAAAATACGTTTCCAATCCCAACAGTACAGAATTATTGGAGATACACTCTATCATCGCGGAGTGGATTCTGTTTTTCGTCATTGTTTAACTCATGAGGAAGCTAAAAAGGTTCTGAATGACTGTCACTCTGGAGCATGTGGTGGTCATATGTCTGGGTATGCCACGGCCCAAAAGATATTGCGCGTTGGTTATTTCTGGCCATCCTTATTTAAAGATTGTACCAATGCAGTCGAGAAATGCCACAATTGTCAAATTTTTGATCGAAATATGGGTGCTCCACCCGTTCCTCTCCACTCTATAATTGTCGTTCGTCCTTTCGCAAAATAGGGTATTGATTTTATTACATGTAACACTCACTCGACTGGGGGGCATGCGTATATCATCCTTGTAGTAGATTATTTTACCAAGTGGGCCGTGGCGATGCCTACATTTTCGGCAAATGGAAAATCTGCTGCTAATTTTGTTCTCAATCATATAATTGTTAGGTTTGGTGTTCCTCAAGTGATTATCACTGATAATGGAAGTCATTTTCGAAACATCATGATGATTGAACTAACAAATCAGCTTGGCCTGTGTCACGATAGCTCTACTCCATATTACCCACAGGCTAATGGTCTGGTTGAGGCAATCAACAAAGTTCTAGTCACCATGATCTGACGAATCATTGGTATTCATCAGTCGAATTGGCATAACATGTTATTTTCAGCGCTTTGCGTGTATCGAACCTCAGTCAAAACATCAACAGGTTTCACTCCTTTTCAGCTTGTTTACGGGTTGGAAGCAGTGTTACCCAATGAATGCAAATAGCCATCGTTGCAAATAGCCATAGAATTACTCCTAGCCACTTCCGAAGAGGAAAAACATTTGTTGTACTTAGCTCAATTAGATGAGAATCGACGTGATGCTGCATTAGCAATCGAGACTCAAGCAAAACGAATAAAAGCTCAGTACAATCGTAATGTTACACCTCGTAATTTTTCGGAAGGAGACCTAGTTTTATTATACGATCAATCTAACAATAAGCTAGGGGCTGGAAAATTCATACCCATGTGGCATGGTCCTTTTGTTGTTAAGTGTAAGCTGGCCAAAGGGGCCTATGAATTAGTAGATTTTGACGGCGTCTCTTTAGGTAGACCTAGAAATGGGCTTTATCTGAAAAGATATTATGCTTAGAGTTTGATGTGGAGATTCTTGTTAGAATAGATTTCTTTCTAGTTGGTGTGTTTTAGATTAGAAAGTGTGTCTGGTTTAGAGAGTGTGTTATCAGTATTCCTGCTTATCTTGGTTTTACTCTTGATATTACAGATGTTGACGTCTTCTCAAACATACATTGGTTTTGCTGATGGTGCTTGTCGTAGTACATGGAATATTTCTTCCGCAGCTTGGGTTATCTATTCACCCTCTAACGAGTTAGTATCTATGCATCGGGTAAGCCTTGGTCAAACAACAAATAACATTGCAGAGTATAGTGAAGTGATTGAGTTATTATCTGAATCCATCTCATTCGGGATTCAGAGTTTGATTGTAAGATTAGATTTTGAACTCATTTTATTACAGCTTAACAGGGTTTTTGCCATTAGAAATCCAGTTTTATTAACATTATTTTTGAGAGTTTGTCTCTTGGAACGTGAATTTGACTACATTGAATATCAACATATTCCAAGATATTTAAATACACTAGCAGATGCAGTTGCTTCTCAAATGTTAAATAGACATTTGCAATAATCAAGACAATATATTTAAAAGCATTCCATAAACATGTTATACAAGATAGCCAGTAATAGTGATATATCATAGCATAGAAGTGTGTCAAATATACATCATCTTCGATCATAGGTTGAAAAACACCTTATGATCGGAAAAAATGATAGCACAAAAAGATATCAATGTCATATGAAGGTTACAAGGGCAATCATCCTATCCCTGATGATGATCATGATAAGAAACGACTCCTTGAGCCACCCTACAAAGGAACCTCCTAAAAGGTCCTGGGACCCCAATCACATAGCCCTGAAGCCTAAGAGGGATATCATCTATACTAGTCTCTGGAAAATCTACTGTCAAGCGCTCTAGATGATTCTCCAATTCGACCAAGGTCTCTGCTGATTGGTCCTGTGCGGCCGATGCTGCAGCAGCAGGGTGTCTTCTCTCATAGGTAGGGAGAGCAGCTGGTTGCCGTGGACCCACATCTACATTTAAAACTTTTTACTATCAGTTTTTGGACAATTTAAAAACAAAAAAAATAAATTAGTTTAAAAATTAGAAAATGTTGAAAATAATTTTACCTCTATCATCCCATTGGTCTCTTGGTGGAAGAGCCATGTCTGGATCACCACGATAATCCATCCCAGCATATGGAAAGTCCTATATCATGAAAATTTGGTTTCCCAACCAATGAAAATACTCAAGTTGGAATCAAACAACCTCTATGCTCTCCTTAAAATGACGGGACATGACTGCAAC
The DNA here is from genome assembly GCA_000404065.3 of Pinus taeda. NCBI lineage: Eukaryota > Viridiplantae > Streptophyta > Pinopsida > Pinales > Pinaceae > Pinus > Pinus taeda. The sequence continues at coordinate 327,400 of APFE031160267.1, forward strand.
CCAGCGTAGAATCCTACGATCTCGGGGAAGTCCAACCTCAACAGAAAGATGTTGTGGAACCAGCATAGGTACCCTCTCTAGGCCAAAGCTCACAACTAAGAAACCATATCTAAAGTTCTTTAGTTGTCGATTCTTTTCCCTAGTGAGTTGGCCTTTCACATTGGCCAACACGGCATCACACCAGTTGAAGATGGTGCCTCGGAAGCAGTCTACTGCCATGCGCATTTGGGAACTGGCTCCCGCACAGTCTGGTGACAGTAAATGCGATCACTTTAAGTTCAGGATGGGATATGGTATTAACATCTATCCGTTTGTCTGTAGTTTGGACATTGCAAAACTCTAGTCGGAGACTAGCAACAGACTAGCCACCTAGCCTAGACCCGAATAGAGATAATGCTTCACCTCTCTTGGGCAAACCGGTCAGAAAATAAAGGTCCTCTGGCTCGATTTCGAGCCGGTGGCCACCAATGATGAAACACTAGTCCTACGTGCTCCACCTGTCAACCAGCCATTGTAGAAAGTCTACCTGAGCCCTCATGCCAAGTATGGCCCAGAATTTCAATAGTCCACATGCTCTTAAAGCCTGTATTGAAGGTGGATGGAGTAATGAGGCTTGATCCACGTCTTCGTGTTCCCTTTCCTGCCAAACAAACATTTTGTGTACCTGCATTGCAAAAAGGGCGGTTTAAAACCTTGTAATTTCAAATGATTTGGGTGAAAATACAAAAAGATAGGGTTTCAAAACACATTTCGTGGTGTCCGCACCTGCCAAGTTAGGGACACTGCGTAGGTTCGCACTCGTCCTTAAGAGTAGGTGTGGACCTCGACTCTTTCGTTTGTACGAAAAAGTCGGGGTTCACAGGGTACACATGGTACCCCTACACAACCATCGCGGGCGATTTTTAACCAAAAATTTCTTTAAAAAATGAATTTTAAAGCCCTAAAAATGAAAATGAAACGGATGAAATGCAAGTCAGGGATGATGTGGATTACCTGAAGAGGATGGTTCTCGATTCTAGTGGTCAGATTTTCCACAATCTTCACAGGAAGTTTTCTTACCAAAATCTCTTACTTTTCTCTCTGAAGTTAAACGGTAAAAATGAATTTGCAAAAGCCCTTTTTATAAGATTTTTTGAATAAATGAATTTTTAATTTGTTTATTTTTCACTTTAAAAATGTCACTTTTGATGCATTTTTATTAATTTTAAACAGATATGAGTAATGTTTGCAGTTTTTGTGCAGAATATTGGGTTTTCAGGTAGAATTGATCATTTTCAACAAAAAACATAGGAGTCTTGTTTAGGGTCTTTTCTGACTCATAAAACATGAAAATATTGCCGAGTTTTTCTTTTTAGACTCATTAAAATGGAATTAAAAGGCGGTCCACTTACAACTCTTTTCTGACTGTGTAAACATTAAAATATTGCCGAACTTTTGTCATTTCAAGTTCGATATTGGTAGTAAAACGATTTGTTTTCGATTGTTTTTTTCTTTTTCAGATTGAAAGCACTAATTATGAAAAGTACTCCTTGATCGTAATGGTCAAGCGGTTCTCTCAAGTATTATTTTATACTTTTTCGAGCTTGGGAGACTCAAATTTATGAAAAAGGAAAACCATGGAGTTTTCTTAAGTTTTTCTTTTGACTCTCTAAAATTGAAAAACACCGAGTTTCTCCTATACTGGACTCGTTAAAATTTTATAGTAAAGGACCTGTTCAATTTCAAACAGGAACAGACCACTCCTTCTTAGTGTTCGAATCTTAAACTAAGTTGGACTCATCCGAAGGATGAGCTTATAACCAAGCAAATGTTATCCTCCTCAACCTTGTCAAAGATAAAGAGGTACTTGGCAGAAACGGTGGGGGAAAAGAGAGAAAAATGACCCTGATTGTTATACATTATCTTTTGGAAAGTAGTTAACCACTCTTGAACACGACACTTTTCGTTCACCTGGGTTGGGAACTCCTTTGCCTAACAGTTAATCAAACCATATTGAAAGTCTTCAGCCGGTTTCTGGGTATCAACTTTGGGTCAATTGTTACCAAACAATCTGCAGTGTCGTTATCTATTCAAGAGGTCAGTTCATATAAACTATTCATTTGCAAAATATCTGTCATCCATCTTGACCATCCCTGAGTTAGTCATTGCCAAATACATTTTTTCAAAACTTGATCTATGATTTTGTGTTGTGGGCTTGTCTACGACGGATCGCTTTCTATCGACTCCAACTCATTATCTAGAAAGGTGATCTAGAAATCATCAGTACCTTGGAAACTGCATGCCTCAATGGCAGGTTTCTCGCCTTTGAAGACAGGTTGCATCATTGACCTTCGATTAAAGGATTCTGTGACGTGTTCGACATCGACTCATTTATTCACATTTCATGGATTGTACTGAGTACTTTGAGGGCCATTGAAATTATTGGTGATTCCTCTCACATTTGTTAACAATTTACATCATTGACTCATAATCAAGTGGTTTCTACCATGTTCAATTTCGACACATTCATTCACATGGATAGAATCGTACTAGCTCGGGAAGCAAAAATGAAGACCCTGGATCTAGTTTCCACCATCAAGGCTGCGAGGAATTTTGTTATTCATTATACAGTGGACTATTCATAAATAGATGGTTGCAACCATACCATGTCTACATATGTCTATACTTGTGATGTATTACAAAATCATTCCTGTATCAGAACAATTTAGATAGTTTCTAGTCAGTTTTGATCTGAGTATGGGAATGCCTACCTCAGTGATGATATGATCATATATATAATATATATTATATATATATAATATATATATATATATATATATATATATATATATATATATATATATATATATATATAAATATTATATATTGCATTGAATGCTTTTACCGGTTCCGACAAGGGTATCCACGGGAAGATCCTTAAAATGATAAAATACTTCACTCTTCATAGATGACAAAAACCATCCTCATCTATTACATACTTCGCACTTTAGGGGGCAATCTGTTGCACAAAAAATGTCACTTTGACTTTCTGCAATCAATATTCGTCTATCACAACTCATACATACCTCCTTTGCAAGTCTTAAACCTCACCTCTGCCTATCAAGCTTTGAAAATGAGAGAAAGTCCTTAAAAATCTCTAAAACTCTGGTTTCGCACTTTCTCTTAGCATTACCTGCGGTACCACACCCATTGGTCATGTCCCCTGTGCACTTGACCGCTCTGTATCTGCGTTTATGGGTGCGAACCCCTGTAAAAGTTAAAAAGGCGCAAGTTTATTCTTAAAAACTCACTTTGAGTCAATTCTCGAAGCTTCTAGAGGGAATCTTGCGCTGGCAAGTTCGCTCCTTGAGGGTTCATTCATCCCATTCCTTAAGGAGCTAACCGCTTGATGTGAGGAGCTTATCCCCTTGAAGAAGGACTATATCCCTTCAATGGTGGACCTGTAACCTCCTTCCCTTGAACTATAAAATGAAGCTTTGGGCTGGTTACTTGGGAGGTTAAAAGCTAAATATTTTTTAGGGTAAATGCTGCTCGAACTTAATGTTCCTTATTGAGCTTTTGAGAGGAAATATCACATACCTTTTGATCTCATTTGGAAGAGAGTGAAGATTGTCAAAGTAGAAGAGATTTCTGCTTGGACCCTGAGAAGAGCTTGTACAACATCAAGGCACCAAGGTTGTAAAGTTCTTCTTTGTCAAAGTTAATAAAATAAAGTTTATTTTTCTCAATGAGTTGTTTTTAATGGTTTATTTCATAGACTCTATCATTATGATGAACATGATTTATTATATTAGCTATGCACGTGTTCTTTGATGTGTGCTTGTTTGTGTTTGCAGGTCATTAAAATGAAGCTCTTTGAAGCTATTGGAGCAAGGCTGCCACAAACTAGCGTTGGACTTAAGGTAGGGTCTAAAACACCTCTTAGTTTTTATTAATGAATCATAATATGTTTAGGAAAAAGTAGATTTGGTTGTCGTGTTTGTTGCTAGATATCAATTAATACTAGGGAGATCGTTCTTGTCTGCAAGAACAATTTATCCACTTAACACTGCACCTGCTGGTTCTTGAAAACCATTCTCCACCAAATCCCAAATGTCTTGAGAAGAAAATAGGGTCTTCATTGTAATAGACAAATAATCATAATCTTTTCTGTTAAGTGAGGTATCTAAGGATTGGTGAAGTTTGCGCTTGATGTTGCCATTTTTGAGTGAAAAAAAATTTCTACCTGCTCAAGCAATTTTTAGTTGCTAGTAAAAACACTTGTTTTTATACTAACAAAATTTAACATGTTCTAATACCATGTTAGAAAAATTTTACAAGGGGCAAAGGAGAGGAGTGTGGCTCAGAAATCGGTTGCGGCAAGTCAAAACTTCAGCTGCGAAAAGAACATTGCATCGCAACTATAGAGAGATTTAATTAAAACAGAAAGTTAACGCATTTCAAAAGAAAGTAAAAACCAAAATGGTTGCGGTAAATTTACTCATGAAAGTTTAAGCCCACATCATTACAAACCAAACTTTGACTTATAATATAAAGTATATGTATATACATTGGCATGAGAAATTTGGATGTTGGTGCTCCAAGTAAAACACAAAACCTTTCTCATTCACTAGAGTTGCCTTTAAAACATGTTTCCACTGGTCCAACAATATTTTCTCCACCATTTTCTCCTCACTCCCTCTTAGACTTACACACTAGACTCCTCTCTACTTGCTCAGCTATACAAATGATTGTTACATTCATATTTATCTCAACATACAACTTTGACATTAATACATGATAAGCCAATCATTTAAGACACACTAGGAGTGATTTTACATAATAAATGGTTTTCTGAACTTGAAGGTGTTGTATAGGAAACCGTGGCAAAGTGAATGTTTGCCGGTAACTATTTACCAAATTTCATTAATTACGTAAAGGTGGTACTTGGGTTTAATATTTCCGACATGAATGTGAAAGAGTTCATGTTTCCGTATTTCTGTTTGTGAATGTGAAAGAATTTACGATGATTGCCCTCCTTTTGGATCATAGAATTATAATGTTTCGCCGATCAAAGGCCATCCAAAAGTTCGTGGTGGGATTCCTCGCGAGGAGTTAGTTCGGTGGGTGCTCATGAGATAAAATAAGAAGCCAAACCCGATAATAGATGCGAGAAATAAAGTGAAGATCAGTGGTGGCATGTCCAGTTGCTGGGCCTGTGCAGCACTGAAACAACTTCCTTCCAAACCATGGCATATATAATTTAAAGGGTTCCAAATCATGAACTGAAGAACGGTTATGCTCACACACGAACAATGGCTCACTGTTGGGTTTGAATGGTATCACTTAAGGTAAGCAGGAGAACGGTGGATGTTATGAAATTTTAGAATGGGGTCGAAGTTTTATTTTATAACTTATTTTATGGTGCGGACAAATGTTCTTAGGTAACAATCCAAAGGAAATTATTGAAGCATTTTATTTATTTGTTTGGTGTTTTGTTCTTAGGTAACAGTCCAAAAGAAATTATTGAAGCATTTTATTTATTTGTTTGGTGTTTTGACTGAACCTTCGTCGTATTATTTTTACGTAATGTTTGTTTTTAATATGTTACCGTTTTGGTTAGCGTATTCTGTTTTAGTTATCAAATACTTCTCCCCCCAACGAGATTGTGATTGTCACAGTTGAGTCCGCTTAAAACTGTCTCTGTTAGCAATCTGCATATTGATCCGACGGTCATGATCGATTAAGTAAAAAATACACTAAACAAGGTTGATCATTAAGCACTGACGCAATAAATGGGATGACGAACATTTAGCACACTGCTTGCCCTGATGGAAAACCCTAAAAAAGTTAAACAAAGAATGTGAAATTAGATTTTATACAACGTAGAGCTTTGATTTCGTTTCCTTTCTATATGTACGATGATGATGTTGATATAAATATTGATCAGACTGCTGAGATCCAATATCTGAAACCTCGCGATATTGAGCATTATAGTCGAATGCCAATTGCTTCAGAATTCAAATCATAACTTTATCAATCACACGTCACTAATTGTTATGTATATAAATGCTCAATATCTAGAGGACATGGGTATGATTATCACGTAAATTCTAGTTTTACTAATTGTCAACAACCATTATATATATGATAAATGGTAAACACTGGAAGCCGGGAAAGATTAAGCAAAGTTCTCAGTGCGTAAGGACTTTAAGACAAATTCTTAGTTAACCATGGTGCATATGCCGAATCAACTTTAGAGCGATAGGTATATGGCCGCAATCAATATCGTGACATTCCCCTTGTAATATATTTAGAAAAAACACAATGTTGTTAATGTTTTAAATATATAGATAATACGATGTGGTTCGTAGAAGTGTGTCCAAGGGACGTAACAAACTCTTGTATAGAAAAACGTACTTATATATATTATGTTTATAATTAAAAAAAATTAATTAATATTATATGATGTATAAATTAATTTCAACATCTTAATATGAGAATGAGATTGTATGTTTTTGCAAATGACATGAATTATTACTTTTAGAGATGTATTTATATACACATTTTTTTTTTTAATTTGAGTAATCAATCAATGAACTATATATACAATATTGAATTATTTGACATTTTTTAAATTTACCTTAAATTCAACCATAATGTTGCTTATGCTTTTCATCTTACATTTATTGTTTCACTCATTGGAATATTTAGCCTCCATTTTAAATACACTAGGAAGTCTGATTGTTATTCCCACAAAATTCTTAAAAATATATAACACAATATATATTGGGTTGGGTTTTGTGTTGAAGTTGACTTTGCAAATGGTCTCTTTGAAGAAATTGAATTCAAAATGACTAATTTAGTAAGGGAGTAATAAATACAATGTGATCTATTATGTTTTCTCATGGACACTTGCCAAATTTTTATTCCAAACATTTGTTACGATTTTGTTATGGATACCAAAAAGCTTACATGGGAAATATTTAAAAGAAAAATACTTATAAATACACTTGTTGTCAAGTTGTTAAGGAACATTTGGTGTAGATTTTGGACTTCACAAATGGTGTGAAACTTCATAACCAAAAAGAAGTGACTAACATCTATAAATTCATAGGGAGAGAACTATTTCAAGTTATTAATATGAAAATCAACCATTTTCAACCATCATCAACTATGGCCAATCATGGTCAACCATCATCAACCATGGTCAATCATGGTCAAACATGGTCCAATATCACATTGTGACAAAGATTGGCTCAATATGGTCAACTGTGGTCCATTGTGAGCCATCGTCCACCATGGCCAACCATGTTCCAACGTCGCATTGTGACAAAGATTGTCTCAATATGAAAATCAACCATGGTCAACCATGTTTATTTTAGGGTTTATAATATTTATCTTAGGGTTTATATACCTTGAGTTTATAATATTAATCCCTTGGGTTTATAATCCCTTGAGTTTTTAATATTCATCCCTTGGGTTTATTGTTCCCTTGAGTTTATTAATCAAATGGTGCATATTCCTAAGGTATAATATTATTCATAGGGTTTATAATATTAATCCTCGGGTTTCACATAAATCCCTTCAATTTGTAATTAGGTCAATCATGGTCCAACATCACAATATGACGAAGATTTTCACAAAATTAAAATCGACCATGGTCCAACTTTGCATTGTGACAAAGATTGTCTCGATATGAAGATCATTCATGGTCATACGTCACATTGTGACAAATATTGTCTCAATATGAAAATCAATAATGGTCAATAATGTTTATTTTAGGGTTTATAATATTTATCTTAGGGTTTATCATATCAATCTCTTGGGTTTAATATTATTACATTTGATTTACAATCCCTTGGGATTTTAGAATTAATCCCTTGGATTATTATTCCCTTGGGTCTATAATATCAACCCCTTAAGTTTCTTAATCTAAGGGTTCATATTAGTAGGGTTTAATCATTGTCAACCATGGTACAATGTCACATTGTGACAAATATTCTCTCAATAAGAAAATCTACCACGATCAACCATGGTCCAACATCACATTATTTGAAATATTGTCTCAATATGAAAATCAATCATGGTCAACCATGGTCAATGATAGTCTGATCTCACATTATGACAAAGATTCTATCAATATCAAAATCAACCATGGTCATACATGGTCAACTATGTTTTTTTTATCATTTAAATAGTTATCATAAGGTTTATGTACCTTGGTTTATAATATTTATCCTAGGGTTTATCATTGGATTTTATGAATATGAAAATCAATCATGGTCAACCACGTTCAACCATGTCCAGCGTCTCATTGTGAGAAATATTACCTTAATATGAAAATCAACCATGGTCAACCATGGTCAACCATGGTCTAATGTTGCATTGTGATAAATATAGTCTTGCCATTAAAATCAGTCATGGTCAACAACGATAAACCAAGGTCCAATGTTGCATTATGAAAGGGATTTTCTTAATATGAAAATAAACCATGGTTAACCATGGTCCAGCGTTGCAATGTGATAAAGATTTTCTTAATATGTAAATAAACCATGGTCAACCATGTTTAATGACCATCATCATATTGTGACAAAGATTGTCCCTAGGTCCATCGCCACATTGTGACAAACATTGTAATACATGGTCAACCATGTTATAATGTCGCATTGTGACAAAAATTGTCTTGATATTAAAATAAAAAATAGTAAACCATGGTTTGTAATATTTACCTTAGGGTTTATATATCTTTGGTTTATAATATTTATCCCTTGGTTTTAATATTATTGCCTCAGGTTTATAATCCCTTAGGTTTTTAGTAATAATCCCTTGGGTTTATTATTATTTCCTTTGGTTCATAATCCCCTGGGTTTTAGTATTAATCCCTTGGGTTTATAATATGAATCATGGTAAATCATGGTCAATCATAGCCAGCCATAGTCAACTATGGCCAACCATGGTTGACTATGGTCAACCATGGTTGACTATGGTCAACCATGGTTGAATGTTGCATTGTGATAAAAAATGCCTCCATATGAAAATAATGGACAATCATGGCCAATCATGGTCAACCATGGTCGAGTATCACATTGTGACAAAGATTGTCTCAATATGAATATCAACCATGGTTAACCATGCCAACAATGGTCCAACGTCACATTTTGACAAAGATTGTCTCAATATGGGAATCAACCATGGTCTAAAGTCACACTGTGACAAATATTTTCTTGATATGAAAATCAGCCATGGTCTTATGTCACATTCTCACAAAGACTGCCGCGATATGTCAATCCGCCATGGCCAACCATGGTCTAATGTTTCATTGTATTAAGAATTGTCTCAATATGAAAATCAACCATGGTCAATCATGTGTTTATAATATTTATATTAGAGTTTATATACCTTGGATTTATAATACTTTCCCCTTGGGTTTAATATTATCCCCTTCAGTTCATAATCTCTTGGGTTTCTCGTATTAATCCCTTGGTTTTATTATTCCCTTCGGTTTATAATACTAACTCCTTTTGTTTATTATTCTCTTGGGTTTATAATATCAATCATAATCAATAATGTTCAATCATACCGAGTAATGGTCAACCATGGTCGAATATCATATTAAGAAAAAAATTGTCTCGACATGAAAACCATGCACAATCATGGACAATCATGGTCAGCCATGGTTGATCATGGTCAACCATGTTTTATAGAATGAAACATGGTAAACCATGGTCAATCTTGATCAACCATGGTGGAATGTCACATTGTGACAAAGATTGTCTCGATATGTAAATCAATCATGGTCTCGTAATGTCACATTGTGACAAAAATTGTATCGATATCAGAATCAACTAGGGTTTCCATCATCAAACATCGCATTCTAACAAATATTGTCTTGATATGAAAAGCAACCATGGTCAACTATGGTCTAACATCGCATTGTGACAAAGATTTTCCTGATATGTAAATCAACCATGGTCAACCATGGTCTAATGTTACATTGTGACAAAGACTGTCTTGATATGAAAATCAACCATGGTCTAATGTCACATTGAGACAAAGATTGTCTGAATATGTAAATCAACCATGGTCAACCATGGTCTAATGTCACATTGTGATAACAGTTTTCTCAATATGAAAATAAACCATGGTCAACCACATGCTTATAATATTTACCTTTGGGTTTATATGCCTTCAGTTTTTAATATTTGTCCCTTTAGTTTAGTATTATTCCCTTTGGTTCATAATCCCTTTGGGATTTATTATTAATCCCTTGGGTTTAGTATTCCCTTGGGTTTATAATATTGATGCCATGTGTTTATTATCCCCTTGGCTTTATAATATCAATCATGGTTAATCATGGTCAATCATAGCTATCCATGGTCAACCATGGTCATTCATCGTCAACGATGGTCAAATGTCACATTGTGACAAAAAAAATCTCCTTATGAAAATCATGGACAATCATAGACAATCATAGTCAACCATGGTTGGATGTCACATTGTAACAAATATTATATCGTTATGAAAATCAACCATGGTCCAATGTTCGATTGTGACAAATATCGTCTTAGTATGTAAATCAACGATGGTCCAATGTCACATTGTGATAAGGATTGTCTCAATATGGAAATCAACTAGTTCAAACATGTTTATTTTAGTGTATATAATATTTATCTTAGGGTTTATATACCTTGGGCTTATAATATTTGTCCCTTGGGTTTAATATTATTCTCGTGGGTTCATAATCTCTTCGGGTTTTAGTATAAGCCCTTGGGTTTCTTGTTCACTTTGGTGTATAATATAAATGATGGCCAACCATGGTTAACCATAGCCAACTATGGTCAACCATGGTCAAATGTCACATTGTGATAAAGATTGTCTGAATATGGAAATGAGCCATGGTCAACCATAGTCCAATGTCGCGTTGTGACTAAGATTGTCTCAATATGGAAATTAACCAAACTTAACAATGTTTATTTTTGTGTTTATAATATTTATCTTAAGGTTTATATACCTTGGGTTTATAAATTTTATCCCTTGGATTTATAATACCAATCCCTTGGTTTTATTTATCTAAGGGTTCATACTCTTAGGGTTTAATTTTATTCCCTTAGGTTTATAGTCCTTTGGGTTTTGAGTATTCATCCATAGGGTTTATTATTCCCTTAGGTTTCTAATATCAACCATGGTCAATAATGGTCAACCATGATTAGCCATTGTCTACCATGTTTTAATATTAATCCATAGGGTTTATTGATCTAAGGGTTCATATTCCTAGTGTTTAATTTTATTCCCTTAGGTTAATAGTTCTTTGGGTTTTTAGTATTGATCCCTAGAGTTTATTATTCTCTTCGGTTTATAATATCAACCATGGTCAGCTATGGTCAACCATGGTAAACCATTGTCTACCTTTTTTTAATATTAATCCCATTGACTCAAAATGAAAATGAACCATTGTCAACCATGGTCAACCATGTTTATTTCAGGGTTTATAATATTTTTCTTAGGATTTATATCTCTTCAGTTTATAATATTAATCCCTAAGGTTTAATAGAATTCCCTTGGGTTTTCAGTGTTAATCCCTTGGGGTTTGAGTATTAAATCCTAGGAGCTTGAACCCGTACATTAGTAAAATGAAGGGATTGATATTATAAACTAAAGGGGATTGATATTATAAGCTAAAGGGGTTAATACTATCAACCCAATAGAATGTAAGTCCTGTGGATTTTAGTAATAATCCCCTTAGTTTATTATCCATTAGGTTAATATTATTCTCTTGGGTTTATAATCCCTTGGGTTTTATTATTAACCCCTTGGGTTTATTATTCTCTTGGGTTTATAATATCAATCCATAGAGTTTATTAATCTAAGGGTTCATATTTATATTACATAATTTCAAAATAGATAATAATAAATAACATTTAATATTAAATAATTATTATTATAAAGATAATTATTAATAATTATAATGATAAAATAATATTTTTAATGCACTAGTGTTTTTTTGGTAGATAGAAATGTTAAGTTACAAATGGTATATTTATCAATGGTAGATACAAATGAAGCTTTCGACTTATATCAATGGCATTAATAATTTTAATGTGATTGTACTAATTAAATTGAAAAACAAATTCTTACCATTTACTTCATAATTATAATTAAATTGAAAATTTCAAAAATACCATTTTAAACTAATTAAATTCAAATTCCAAAAATTCTATTCCAAAATAAATAAAATGGTTATTTATGATTATTTAAATTACCTATTTTAACCAATCAATCTAAATATAAATATGCTCCGTTAAAATTTGAAAAATTAAATATTCTAAAAACACTTTTATAACCAGAGAGAAGAAAAGTTAATTGTTTGAACTCTTTATAATCCAATAACAATGAAGAGAGAGAGGGGTTAATTGTTTGAACTAAAATTCCAAAATATTTCCAAATTCTTACAATCAAGTTGGGTAAATTAGACACCTCTCATGTCAAACAAATTATTTAAGGAACCCGCAAACTTCAAAACAAGATCAAAATTAATTAATTAATTAAATTCAAATTTCAGAAATTCTATTCCAATAAACAAGGTGGTTATTTATGATTATTTAAATTATCTAATAAATATAAATGCGCTCCATCAGCGAACTTCTTGTTTGCCGAAGTTATTATGCCCGTGACCCGGAGGAAAGTTTTGGTCAGCCTATACGAGACAAAATCTTTATAATGCAATAGAATAGAAAACAGAGAAGAGAGGTTAATAGTTTGAAATAAATTCCAAAAGATTTCCAAATTCTTACAATCAAGATAAGTTGGACACCTCTCTCGTCAATCTTTTTGGAATTATTCAAGGGAACCAAAAACTTCAAAACAAAAGTAAAATAATAAAAAATATATCTTATTTAGAGCTTACATTTCACAAACTATTTTAGATTAAAGATTAAAGAGGGAAAGAGTCACAGCCTAAAACAGACAAATAAGTGCAACAAAGAAAAATAATTGTAGACAAAGAGTCAGGTTTGTTTATAAAGTGTCCACGAGCCATCGTTAGTTTGAATTTGATGCATTTGCTGGTGCCACTACCAAGAGGTAATCAGGATTAGCTTCGCAGTATATCTTCGCCATTTCTTCTATAATTTACATGATATCTATGAATAACATTTGTTTATGGCTTTTTTATGTTATAATTTTAAAATGTATATAGAGTTATATTCAATCTTTAAATCTTTAAAGAAAGCTTAATAGGAAAAAAGTATATATTAAATTTTAATTTTAAAGAGAGTAATTTTTAAAGTATAATTATCAAATTATTTATTTTACATAATTAAAAATACTATGAAATATCAATTTTACTATTGAACATAGATAAGTATTTGGGTTGAAAGTCGTATTTTCTCTGTTTTTATGCATTATATTTAATTGTATAAAATAAAATATTGACTTATTTTTTATTAACTCGTATACGTAACACAAAAATAAGAAACTTTAAGAAAATCTAAAATAAACCAAAAAAATTGAAATACGAAGAAAATCTCATAAATAACTAAGAGTTAAAAAAAACTAGTGAATAAAATGTTCTATTTTTAATTTTAAATAGGGTAACTACATACTTATATGTGCTTGTAAATGGCACATGTGAGCATGGATGTTTGAAATAAAAGTAAATTGTCCTTTTTCATGGGTGAGACGAATGGTATGAGTCATAAAAGCTATAAAAGAGTTTTCTGGGATTAAAAAATTTATATATATTTTATATACATTTTAATGTTATATAAATGTTATAATGACAAATCATTTTTTTAATAGGGTTGAAAGTTTAGTTAATTGATTATTATGGAGAAACGGGATATTATCTAGTTGAGAAAAATTAAGAATGTGAATCTTAACTCAATTTCAATTGTGAAATAAAAAATAGTAGTTTTGAAATAAAAGTAATAGTATAGACCTAATGAGATATAGTAATTAACTTATACAGGTAACACAAATAAGAAACTTTAAGAATACTTAAGAAATACTTGAAAGTAAAAATAGGAGTTAAGGCATCACATAAATAAAATGTTTTATTGAGTGATAACTTATGTAAGTATCATTCTACAATGTGAAGGTGATGTGTAAGTATACCCGTCTTCAACTTTCGTGTATCATTCTACACCCAATGTGAAGGTGATGTGTAAGTATGTTTGTCTTCATAATTATGTGTATGTGTATCTTCAATTTACATATGTCCCTTTTAAAATAAAAATAAAGTATTCTTTGAAAAGAAAAGAAATGTGAACTATAATAAAAATAAATAAAATAATATGCTATGCATGTTTAATTAGTTGTCCATATGACCTAATATAATTTCATGTATAGTAATTAAAAGTAAAAAAATATGCGAAAAATATGTTTCCTGGTGGCTCCCGCCGTTTACTTACACTTGTCTGGTTTTATGACGCGTCCGGTATGACTTTAATACTCACTTCAATTCACTGTACGTCGCCTCGTGGTCTGGGTTTAGGGTTTTAGCTCGGCTCCTACGGTTGCAGGCCCACACCTGCCGGTTATTCAACCTTTTGTTCACGTTGCCGCGTTTTACCTTGTCATTTTCTCATTTCGTTTTGCTTGGAGGAACTCTGTCTGCGCCTGCGGAAAAACCTCGGGGTTCTATTTCAGATGTCCAATGACGATTTCACTGTGGTTTGCTGATGTTTGAGACTGTGGGTAATGCCTTCGTGACCTGCAACGTTTATGTTATTATTTGATGGTATTCATATGGAACTGTTGGCATATATTGTAGTGTTTCTGATTTTGTGCCTCGCTGTCTGTGCTTCTCAAATTAATTTGTATGGTTTGTTTCTAATGGCAGGCTCGCCCCAACTCTCACGCTCCTCCTGGTTACACGGTAAGTCTACTCTTCATGATAAACGTTCTGGGTTTTCATGGTTTTGTCCCTAACGCCTTGTCACCACTGTCAGCAGGTTGTGATGGTTTTTCTGGTTGTCTCGAGTTCCTTTCTCATACACAGGTAACTCTTTATCAACCCTTGCCTGTCTTTTACTTCATTCTCAGCTTACTACTGTGCTTCGGCTTCTAACACGGTTTCTTTGGTTTTTGGTGACAGGCACCCACCTGTATCGTTCGATGGCCAATGCTGCTCCACGAACTCGTTGATGGCTTCGATGCTTCAGTCAACGGGTAGCTCTATTCCATTTCCATAGGCAATACATTTAACTGTCAATGCTGTAGGTCTTGTAGGTTCGGTAATTGTCAAGTTCGGTCCTGTGAGGGTGATATCCCTTTCGTCTGTGGTTTTTCTTGCTCTCGTCTCCTGTTGTTGAGAAACCCTCTTCGGGTACTGGTTATTCGTTTTCTTCTCCTCGAATAACTCTGTTATAGTAGGATAGTTAATGGGTGTCTGGGTATTCTGTCGGTTCTATGAGGGTTTTCTCGATAATTTCGAGCCCTCCTCCTGTTGCTTCGTATTTGGCACCACAAACCCTCGACGTCCTGTTTCGGCTGTTATGACTTGAGATGGTCTGGTTTCATTTGTCACTGTGTGTTGTTGATTCGACAGTGAATCTCTGTCTGTATTTTATACACTCTGCTTAATATATTTAAGGGACTCCTTTTTACAATGAATCTGACCCTCGGCTCTTATATATTGTTATTAATGATACATGGAATTTCACCTCTCCGTTCTCAAATATTTGATGATATTGTTTATACAAAAAAGATTTATTATGTGTGTTCGCTCTAACTCTGTAACTATCGATCCATGCATTCAATTGATGAGGGTTTGTTAAGTTCTTAAAATACCTGTAGATATTTCGTTGCCGAATGTAAATTAATGTCTGTGGATTACGTCTGGGACTCTTTGCTGTTTTCTCGTTCTCGTTTTATGACTCAAGTCGACTCTGGTCGTCCGCCTGTACCTGGTTCGCCTTGTCTGTTTACTTCTTCTATGGTGTCGTTGCTGTTAATACATTTCACACACGATGGCAAGCTCTATAATAAAAGAATACTCTATGCTTGTAATTCTGTTGACAGAGAATAGTCTTGTGATTCGATTTTATAGTAATGAAGGAAATCAAATGAAAATTAATTTCTGATAAACAAAGATGATTGTTTTTCTTTTCTTCTTTTTCGGGGGAGAGAGCCCGTACAATGATGTCCCTCCTGCTTTTAAAACAAAATGTCTTTAACTGTTCTTGGAAAAACTGTCTGAACAGAAAATAATTATTTTTTTTCAGTTATGAAACTAATTCTAACTACTATAACTGGTAAAGAACTAATTAGTTAATTGTCCTGTAATCAGTCTCCTAAATAACTGCAACAGATAAATAAAATAAAAACTAAGTAAGAGTAAAATCAAATGACCGACAAGCCCAACACTTGTCCAGTTAAAATGACCATTTGTTTCTGAATTCTTCACGAGACTGTCAGCCTCTTAAGTCTCCTCAGAGCTGGATGCTCCTGCATCAGGCTCCCGGGGTGACAAAAAGTCATGGCTCCGTTCCATGAGGTCTTTAACAGAGTAGCCTGCCTTCTGAATTTGTGTCTCCGTCAACCACGAACTGTCCTCTACTGGACGGTTCCTCCACTTTACCAAATATCTCAAATATTCTTTCCTCCGTGTACGCTTTGCTACCTGTGTGTCCAAGATCCCCTCAATTTCAACGGGTGGTGCCTTCGGCATCTGTCTCGTCCATAAGTCTCCTTCCAATTGGGTGTCCCGTGGTGGCTCT
>APFE031160267.1:344109-382304 GCA_000404065.3 Pinus taeda
GTAGGGAGTGGGATGTTTCAATTTCTTTAATCCCAATTTCTCCACCATCTCTACAGCTACCAGGTTATCGGTACTTCCACTGTCAACAATTACCTTGCAGCATTTGCCTTGTGATTTGCAGACAGTGCGAAACAATGCTTTCCGCTGATCTGGCTCTGCAGCTTCCTTGGCTGGCTTCAACAGTACCTTGTTCATCACCAAGGCTTCACCTATCTCAGGTGTGTTCTCAGCTTCCTGAGGTGTTTCCTCTGCATCCTCTGGCTGGGCAATATAGGTTCCTCTTCCGCCTGCTGGTTCGCCCTCCGGACAGTCATAAGATTTATGTCCCAACTTATGGCAACGGTAACACTGGACAGTCCCTCTGCACCAACCAAAGCCTCGTCCCCTCTGAGCTGGTCGCCCTTCTCTGTTACTGTTGTCTCTCTCTGTTGTACCAGTAGACTTAGAGCTACTGCCCTCCTCATTCGAGGCTGTACCTCTACCTCTGCCATACACTTTGCCTTTGCCTCTGCCAGAGCCTCCTCCTCTCCGGGAGTTCTGTTTCCTATTTATCTTCTCTTCAGCCTTCAATGCAAACTGATAGGCTTCTTCTAACATCTGCGGTGAAAGGATACCAATTTCGTTAAAATCTCCCCTCTCAAGCCATTTTACATTTACTTGGCCGTCTTCTCTGAGGTATTAATCACATATCCTGCTCGCAGATTTAATTTGTAGAACTCTTCTGTAAACTCTCTCACAGTCATCCCTCTCTGTTTCAGGTTCTGTACCTGCCTGTACAACATAATGTGATAGTCCTTCGGTAAGAACTTCTCCTTCAGCTTTGCTTCCATCCTAGCCCATTTTTTTATTGGCTGTTTGCCTAACCTCCTTCTTTCGGCCTGAACGCTGTCCCACCATAAGGACGCATGTCCTTTCAACTTGGTGGCGGCAAATCTCACCTGTTTGTCTTCGCTGGTTTCCTCAAACTCAAAGAATTTGTTCACTTCACTTAACCAATCTAACAACACTTCTGCCGATAAGCTTCCATCATATGTAGGCAACTCATGCTTCGGTTTATGGCTGGATAGCAAAACTGATTTTAACAATCTCAGTTCTGGTGTCATCCCCTCAAACTCATCCTGTTCTTGCTCAACTGCCTCTTCATCACTGTTATCCGTTGGGTTTCGTCTTCCTCCAGCTTCTATCACTGCCAATCTCTCTCGCAAAACTCTTATCTCTTCGCGCAATCCGTCATCTACTGGCCTATGTACCAGTCGTCCTCTGCCTCTTCCTCTTCCTCTTCCTCTCCTTCACCTTCTACCTGTTCCATTGTTTCTAATTCAAAAGAAACCTGCTCTGATACCACTTATGGTGGCTCCCGCCGTTTACTTACACTTGTCTGGTTTTATGACGCGTCCGGTATGACTTTAATACTCACTTCAATTCACTGTACGTCGCCTCGTGGTCTGGGTTTAGGGTTTAGCTCAGCTCCTCCGGTTGCAGGCCCACACCTGCCGGTTACTCAACCTTTTGTTCACGTTGCCGCGTTTTACCTTGTCATTTTCTCATTTCGTTTTGCTTGGAGGAACTCTGTCTGCGCCTGCGGAAAAACCTCGGGGTTCTGTTTCAGATGTCCAATGACGATTTCACTGTGGTTTGCTGATGTTTGAGACTGTGGGTAATGCCTTCGAGACCTGCAACGTTTATGTTATTATTTGATGGTATTCATATGGAACTGTTGGCATATATTGTAGTGTTTTTGATTTTGTGCCTCGCTGTCTGTGCTTCTCAAATTAATTTGTCTGGTTTGTTTCTAATGGCAGGCTCGCCCCAACTCTCACGCTCCTCCTGGTTACACGGTAAGTCTACTCTTCATGATAAACGTTCTGGGTTTTCATGGTTTTGTCCCTAACGCCTTGTCGCCACTGTCAGCAGGTTGTGATGGTTTTTCTGGTTGTCTCGAGTTCCTTTCTCATACACAGGTAACTCTTTATCAACCCTTGCCTGTCTTTTACTTCATTCTCGGCTTACTACTGTGCTTCGGCTTCTAACACGGTTTGTTTGGTTTTTGGTGACAGGCACCCACCTGTATCGTTCGATGGCCAATGCTGCTCCACGAACTCGTTGATGGCTTCGATGCTTCAGTCAACGGGTAGCTCTATTCCATTTCCATAGGCAATACATTTAACTGTCAATGTTGTAGGTCTTGTAGGTTCGGTAATTGTCAAGTTCGGTCCTGTGAGGGTGATATCCCTTTCGTCTGTGGTTTTTCTTGCTCTCGTCTCCTGTTGTTGAGAAACCCTCTTCGGGTACTGGTTATTCGTTTTCTTCTCCTCGAATAACTCTGTTATAGTAGGATAGTTAATGGGTGTCTGGGTATTCTGTTGGTTCTATGAGGGTTTTCTCGATAATTTCGAGCCCTCCTCCTGTTGCTTCGTATTTGGCACCACAAACCCTCGGCGTCCTGTTTCGGCTGTTATGACTTGAGATGGTCTGGTTTCATTTGTCACTGTGTGTTGTTGATTCGACAGTGAATCTCTGTCTGTATTTTATACACTCTGCTTAATATATTTAAGGGACTCCTTTTTACAATGAATCTGACCCTCGGCTCTTATATATTGTTATTAATGATACATGGAATTTCACCTCTCCATTCTCAAATATTTGATGATATTGTTTATACAAAAAAGATTTATTATGTGTGTTCGCTCTAACTTTGTAACTATCGATCCATGCATTCAATTGATGAGGGTTTGTTAAGTTCTTAAAATACCTGTAGATATTTCGTTGCCGAATGTAAATTAATGTCTGTGGATTACGTCTGGGACTCTTTGCTGTTTTCTCGTTCTCGTTTTATGACTCAAGTCGACTCTGGTCGTCCGCCTGTACCTGGTTCGCCTTGTCTGTTTACTTCTTCTATGGTGTCGTTGCTGTTAATACATTTCACACACGATGGCAAGCTCTATAATAAAAGAATACTCTATGCTTGTAATTCTGTTGACAGAGAATAGTCTTGTGATTCGATTTTACAGTAATGAAGGAAATCAAATGAAAATTAATTTCTGATAAACAAAGATGACTGTTTTTCTTTTCTTCTTTTTCGGGGGAGAGAGCCCGTACAATGATGTCCCTCCTGCTTTTAAAACAAAATGTCTTTAACTGTTCTTGGAAAAACTGTCTGAACAGAAAATAAATTTTTTTTTTTCAGTTATGAAACTAATTCTAACTACTATAACTGGTAAAGAACTAATTAGTTAATTGTCCTGTAATCAGTCTCCTAAATAACTGCAACAGATAAATAAAATAAAAACTAAGTAAGAGTAAAATCAAATGACCGACAAGCCCAACACTTGTCCAGTTAAAATGACCATTTGTTTCTGAATTCTTCACGAGACTGTCAGCCTCTTAAGTCTCCTCAGCGCTGGATGCTCCTGCATCATTTCCACACTATACTTTTCAAAAATATTATAACACGTTATTTAAATAATTTAGTTGAATACTTAGGTTAACTAACTTAAGTGAATATCAACCTCATATATATCTATATATATAAAAAATGTTAAAAGAAAATTTTATTTTGTATAAAATAAAATATGTGTAGGTTATTGAATAAAAATAATTTTAATATAGAAAATTATTTTTGAATTTTACTTAAAATATATAACATTATAATTGGATTTTAACCAATTGGAAAATTACACATTGGTATTTTTGCACTCTAAAATAATTTTGTGGCGGAAAGAATTTTGATCCTTCTAGACTCATGTAGATCTATACTTAGGTAAATCTATTCTATAATTCCTATTAATAAAGTAAATTTATATTTACATAAATTATTATTAATAAAATCATTATAGCTTGGAGACTATGTCATTAAAAATGTAGGAAAAAAAGTTCTATAAAGTAGAGGGAAAAAACTGAATGCAGAAAAGCCAACTCAACTGAACTAAACATACTCTTTTATTTTGATTTTTTTAATTCTTACAATATAAGGTTAATAACCATAATAAGGTACAACTTTATATCATTTCAGCATTATGTTCAGTTTTGCATTTATACCTGAGCTTTATAAA
Source organism: Pinus taeda (assembly GCA_000404065.3). NCBI lineage: Eukaryota > Viridiplantae > Streptophyta > Pinopsida > Pinales > Pinaceae > Pinus > Pinus taeda. The sequence continues at coordinate 348,162 of APFE031160267.1, forward strand.
GCTTTAATAAATTTCACTTTCAATAAAATCAAATGTTCTCATGCACATTGATAGTATTATTGGTCTATTTCTAAATCATTATCATGGTAAACATTTTCATTTTTGACATTTAGGTTTTCAATGTCAACAATTACATTGAAAAAAATGCATTTAGATTTACATTTGGGTTTAGACTATTTATGTTTTCCAATAAAAATTTATAGAAATGTTATAATGAAACATTTATATTTAAGTTTACATAAATGGTTTACATATTTTATATTGAAATATTTACATTTAAGTTACTATTTACATCGAAACTTTTATATAAATTAGTGTCAATGATAAATTACATGAAAATATTTACCTTTTGATTTAAATTTAGAAGTTCACATTAAGTTTCACATCTCTTCAACTCATTCTCATAAATTCTTTATTCCATTTCCTTCATGTTACAGTTATATTGGATTTCAATTCCTTTAGGTTTTATTCAATTTCTGCGTCACTTTTTCAATGATAACATTTACACTATTTAAATTGGAACATTTACATTTAGATTTGCATTAACATGTTTAAATTTAGGTTTAAAATATTATATCAATCAATAAAAATTTAGATGGTTTCATTACCCTTCAGAGGCATAAGTTGATTCTCAGAAATTGTTTATTCCATTTCCTTTGTGTTACATTTATATTGTATTTCAATTCCATTTTGTTTTCTTCATTTTTTGCATTAATGTTTTCAATTAAAATGTTTACATTATTTAAGTTGGAACGTATACATTTAGATTTGCATTAACATGTTTAAAGTTGGGTTTAATAATTATATCAATTAATAAAAATTTACACGATTTTATTACCCTTCACAAGCATCACAAGCATGAGTGGATTCGTAAGTTTAATTTGATTTATGAAAAGAGGGAGTTCCATTCTTGTGACCAAAACATTATTAGAATTTTCGTTAGAACACTTTATTGTCTATCTTAACTTGAGTGAATAAGATTATATTATTCATATTTATTTAATTAGTTTATATAATTAATATTTTTAATAGTTTTATTTTAATCACTTGAAATCTTAAGACCGCAATTGTTTTATTTGAAGTGTTAAAAAAGCTTAAAATATAACTAAATAGATTATATATACATAAATAAGGGTTGTATCCAGCCTAGTCCTTAGTAGTAGTTTGAATATAAAATTATTTAAATGCATTTAATAATGTGAGGATATTTAAGAATTTATGGGAAAATACAATTGTTAAAAAAAAAAGAATTATTATATTAAAATATATATGTGTTTTCTATTTTCAAAATTATATTATTATGATGTGTATCATATTTGTTCTACAATTTTTTATGAAAGGAGATAATATATTTCCTCTTAAGCATGTGTTAGTTTGGATTCATTAACTTATGATGTAAAAGTGTCACCTCATTTTGGTTGGTAGAATTCAAATACAATCTTTATTCCTCTAAATGTTTAAATGGGTTGTCCATAGGTTCATTAACCCAAGTGTAGATGCCAAAAAACTAAGGTTTATAGACTTTTTTAATAATGATTTTATAGAAATAAGCATTTAATGCGAATGTAATGAAAAACAAGGCATGCCATGTAATATCTTGTTTTCTCTTACATATGTAGTTCTCATTTATAATCTTGCATTAATTGAATCACCATCCTTATACCACTCAATAATATTTTTCATTTTACACTAATGAATTTACAAAATTGAAATTAAAGCATCTCGAAATTCAAAAAGCAAAAGTGAGTTATAAAATTATGAGTTTGCACGTATTAAATTATATCATAACCACAATAAGCATAATATCATCATATGATAAATTGTCGAATAATGAGATATGCCATTACTTAGAAGCTTTCATTCATACACTATGTATGTATTACCAAAGGACAAAGACACTGTGATGTAGGAGCATTTGACTGGAAAGGTGGCAACTGGAAATGGTTTTTTATTTTCTGCTAGAAAGGAAGAAAATCATTACGAATTTTGTTTTATTTTTGTTTTACTTAAATTAAGGTTGATACAGCCATTGTCCTTTGAAAATTAAGCAAGCAATTAAAATAGGATTACTTAAGAGTATGTTTAAAGAAACTTTTAGATAATTGTAAGGTAACTAAAGGACAATTTCTCAATTGTAAGGGATTGTTGGTAAGGCATAAAAGCAAAACTATCCCCATTTTGGGGGGGGGGGTGCCATCTAGCGAGAAGAAAGAATATAGATATTAGAATTACAATTTGTTTTCTTGAGTATATATGACAAAAAATGAATCTAAAATCTTTGTCATTAAGAAAGAAAGACAATTTCTTTATTCTTGTGCATTAGTGTTTCAGATATTCTTTTAAAGCAAAATAGTCATGTATTTCATTAACAGGTTGAATGAAATCGATAGAAATCTCGTGACTGAAGGCATTTCAAACAAGGAACCAGAAAAAGGCAAAGCCAGAAAAGATATCACATTCTTTCTCAAAAACCCAAGTACATTTTATGCCTGACTAAGGATAACGCAAGCAAAAACAACAAGACAATCACTGAGGGATCCTACCCTATTTTCCCAAGTTGCAAAGACTCCTAAGAATGAGGCCATGGAGCAACATTCTCCAGGTACAACCTCCACATCACCACGAAAACTAGATGGGTAGTGAAAAACTGAAAACACAAGTAAAATAAGGTGACAGAGAGTAGATAAAAGAAGGGAAGATCAAGGGTTTACCTCGAAAAAACCTATCTCCGAGTTAGAGGACGAGAACCAAGTCTCTAGCCAAAGGATTTCTCCCAGCAAGAATGTCATTGGTAAGTTTACTTGCTCACCAAGGGGCTAGAGGGTTAGAATCAAAAAAATGAGATGCAGAAATGAAACTGGAACAAAAAATTACCTGAAGTAGCGTTTGGTGAGCTGCCCACAGAAGTAGAAAGGGAAGAACCTGTGGCTACACAGAGCCAAGTCAACACCATAACCAACATCGAAAACCACCATGAACACAACAAAAATGAAGCATAAGCCAGGCAGTAAAGAATAAGTGAAAAATCTTGCAGATTGAAAGTCGACTTGAAGTCTTCATGGACCAGCAAACAAACCACCATAAGAAACAAGTGAAGGCACAATGCATACACAGAGCCGAACCAGACCAAAAATAGATGCGAGAATAGAGGCCGACTCTTAGTTTTCCCTCGACAGATGTGAATTGGGTACATTTGCGAAACCAAGGCCAATACAAAGGGGAAGGCTGAAACAATTGAAATTTCATTAAACCCTCACACATAGAACCCTATTTTTTATTCGAAAGATCTACGAAGTTAAACAGTTTGTTGACATGTTTCCTTTGCTCTATATTCCCAACAATTTTTGGTATCAGAGCGGGTTAGTTCCTTTTCTGAGTAAAGATAGATGTAAGTAGAAGAGGTCGAGGTAGAGCCTTCAGAAGAGTAGCAGATGAAGGGCTACAAGAAGAGATCAGGACCTTAACTGCACGTTTGGCAGTAATGGAAGCAGGAAGGCGTAGAGATCTGGAAGGTGGGGATGATAGTGAGGAAGAAAACGCAGCTACGATGGATGGGTCAAATGAAGACGGACAAAATATTAAATTGTTGAGATAATTTTTGCTGCCTAGTAGAAAGCCAAGACTAGAGCTTTCTATTTATCATGGCAGTTTGTCCACAAAGGCATTGTTGGACTGGATAGTGAACTAGATAAATATTTTGAATATGAAGAAATTAGTGAGAACAAGAAGATCAATTTTGTTGTCACCAAATTGAAAGGGCATGCAGCACTGTGGTGGCACAGTGTGCAGGCAGAAAGGAGAAGATTGAAAAAACCATTGATTAGAAAATGGGACAGGATGATTGCTAAGATGAAGAGAAAATCTTCTCCTAAAGATTACCAAATTTACCTTTATAGCAAGTACAGAACCTAAGACAAAGAACGATGACCATAAAGGAATATACTGAACAATTTTATAAAGTAAACTTGAGAGCTAGTTATGTTGAAGATAACCCTTAGAAAATAACAAGGTTTATAAATGGTCTATGGATGGATATCCTAGACGAAATTAGTATTCTTTGCCCTAAGACCATAGAGGAAGCCCATCAGAGTGCTTTGAAGGTGGAGGAAAAGATAATCATGAAACAAAATGCATGAAGAGGACGTGGTTCTAGCATAGTTAGGGGACAGTCCTTTGGAAGAGGTAGAACTACCAACAATGATGAAGAGGGAAAAAGTTCAAAAAATTCGGGATAGACTGAAAGGGAAGGTAACACTAGAGGAGGAAGGTCATACCAACGAGGAAGAGGTAATGGTAGAGGTAGAGGAAATGACTAACAGTGTGACAAGTGTCACAAGTGGAGACACAGGTCCTTTGAATGTCCTGAAAATGAACAAACTGGACAGAATGGAGCATATGTTGCTCAGCCTAATGAAGCAGAAGCACCACCACAGGAGGTGGAAAATATGCCTGAAACTAGGGAAGCCTTGGTGTTGAAAAAGGTTTTATTGAAACTAGCTAAGGAAGTAGTTGATCAGACATAGAGGAAAGCATTGTTCTGGACTATGTGCAAGTCACCTAGGAAATGCTACAAATTAATCATAGACAGTGGATGTGTTGATAATCTAGTAGCTACTGAAATGGTGGGGAAATTGGGTTTGAATGAGTTGAAGCACCCAACTCCATATAGGGTGTCTTGGTTGTAGAAAGGACACCAACTATGGGTCGATGAGCAGTGTGAAGTAGAGTTTCATATTGGCAAATGTAAGGACAAGGTGAATTGCGATATCATGTTGATGGACGTGTGCCATATTCTGCTGGGTAGACCATGGCAGTATGATAGGAAGTTCATCCATGACAAGGAAACAAATTGTTACAAGTTTGTTAAAGATGCAATAAAGCATACGCTAGTGCCCATGAATGAAGAGGATGTTGCAAAAACCAGTGGAACAAAAGCATTACTATTAGGTGGAAAAGAGTTTCTGTAACAGATTGAGGATAATAAGGTAAAATATGTAGTTGTGTGAAGGCCAAAACCAGTATTGATACATACTAAGATTACTAACTTGCCTGTAGAGATACAGGACATGCTGCAGGAATTTAGTGAGATTGTGGTAGGTGATCTACCAAACAAATTACCACCAAAGTGGAGCATTAGTTACCATATTGATTTCATTCCAAAATCTAGTTTGCCAAAGAAGGTTGCTTACCATATGAGTCTGAAGCACAATGAGGAAATAAGGAAGTAGGTGTAGGTGTTGTTGGATAAAGGGCTGATTGGGGAAAGTCTAAGCCCTTGTGCAGTTCCAACTATTTTAGCTCCCAAGAAAGGAGGTGAGTGGTAGATGTGCATTGATTCCCAGGCAATTAACAAGATCACTATCAAGTACAGGTTTCTTTTACCTCAGATGGATGATATGATGGATTGTTTGAGTGGAGCAACATACTTTTCAAAGATAGACTTGGAAAGTGGCTACCACCAAATCAGGATTCGAGAAGGTGATAAGTGGAAGACGACTTTCAAGACTAATGAAGTCTTATATGAATGCTTTCTTATGCCGTTTCGACTGATCAATGTCCCCAACATGTTCATGCATTTGATGAGCAAGATGTTGAAAGAATTCATTGGTAAATTTGTGGTTGTATATCTGGATGATATACTTATACTGAAAAGAATGAAGGAGGAGAATTTTTGACATGTCAGGTATGTATTGGAAAGATTGCAGCAAAATAGATTACTGATAAATTTGAAGAAATGTTCTTTTTTCAAGAAAGAATTAATTTATTTGGGATTTGTGATTTCCGATAATGAACCAAAAATGGATCCACAAAAGGTTACAACCATAGTTAGCTGGCTATCTCCAAGGAGTTTGTTTAAGGTACAGAGTTTTCATGGATTGGCGAGTTTTTATTGCAATTTTTTAAAAAAAAATTAGTGGAATTTGTGCACCCATGGTAGCCACCATTAAGAAGGAAAATCAGCATTTTCATTAGGCAAAATCGGTTGAGAAGAGTTTTTAGCTACTCAAAAGGAAGATCACTGAAAACCAATTTTAAAATTACCAGACTTTAACAAACATTTTCAATTTCGCTGTGATGCTAGTGGGACAACCATTGGTGCAGTACTAAACCAAGAAGACAAGCCAGTGGCCTACTTCAATGAGAAATTAAATGAAAGTAGGCAGAAGTGTACATCTTATGACTATTGGGATATGTTATATTCTTTCCACGACTAGCCCACATAATTAACCAGGGGGTTAGAGGGGGGGCAGAGCCCCCCTTCATTGCGCTAATTATGTAGCGGGGGCGGTCACAGGGGATTTGAGGTGTACCTATAACCCCACTTTATGGGGCCCGAGGCAACGCCCCAGAGCTTGATTGGTTTTGGAACCTATGTTAGGATGGGCGAACCAATCTATGGTTTTGTGCATGTTTCTTGCAAATGTTTCTTGGAAATGATGGTTTTCGATCCATGGTATTAGACGCGATGGTTTTTCAGTCCATGTTATTAGATGCTTAGGCATGTATAAATATGTATTATATCATTGAAAGGAAAATAATGAAAAATCGAGTTGGTAGTCCCGGTTTTGGGATCGAAGGGAAATTCTTTGTGTGTATGTGTTTTATGTGTTATGCTCTTGCATTGTTTATTTTAATGTTTTATAATTCATATGCAGGTAATTTATGTATGAGGTTAAAACCTAAATTTGGTATCAGAGCAGTTTTGGCTTCAAGGGGATGCCTTTCTTACTGAGGGGTTTCGCTCGAGCCTGTGGTAGACCCTGTTCAGTGGGAGATCTGCGAGATCGATTCTGGTGGTGAAAGAAGATGGTGAGTAGTGGCAAGATAGAGATCGAGAAATTTAATGGTTAGAGTCTTAAGTCATGGAAACTCAAGATGGAGGATCTGTTGGTGGATAAAGATCGATGGATCACGGCAGATCCGGGTACTAAAACAACGGGAGCGTCTGATGAAGAATCAAAGAAGTTGGATTGGAAGGCAAATAAACAATACAATTCTGTGTCTCAGATTCGATATTGTTGAATGTATCAGGGGAAGCTACAGTGAAGGCTTTGTGGGACAAGTTAGAGAATTTATACCAATCTAAGTGTCTGGTGAATAAATTGTTCCTGCGAAAAAAGCTATATAACCTGAGGATGAAAGATGGAGACTTGGTGAGAGAGAATCTGAATGCATTTAATACTGTGGTAAGTCAGTTAGCATCTATTGATATTAAAATTTCAGATGAAGATAAGTGCATCAGTTTGTTTTGTTCTCTACCAGATTCATGGGATAGTCTAGTTATTGCAATAGGTAGCAATGCAACTACCTTGCAGTTTGATGAAATAGTGTCAGCCTTGCTGACAGAGGAGATGAGACGGAAAAATATGGAGAGTTAGAATGGTGATGCCTTGTTTGTACGAGGATGGTCCTAGAACATAAACAAAAATAATTCATCGAGTGGGAGATCTAAATCTCCAGGAAAACCTATAAAGGTGGTCTACTGGAAATGTGGAAAGGAAGGGCACTTCAAAAGGGACTGTAAATATAAAGCTCATGATAAAGGAAAGGGATCTCATGATGCTTCTTCTGTAGAGGTGAAAACCACCTCAGATAAAGGTGGGGATGTGTACTTGGCTTCTTCAAGTACACATGTAGATCATGAGGCATGATTGATTGACTCAGGTGCATCCTTTCACTTTACTCCCCATAGAGAGTGGTTTTGCCAGTATGATAAATACTATGGTGGTGATGTCTTCTTGGGGGATGGCAGTAAGGCTAGAATTGTTGGTCGTGGAAAAGTAAAATTGAAGTTGCAATGTGGAAGGGTTAGAACACTTCCAGGTGTTCTGCATATTCTTGCATTCGCCAGAAATCTGATTTCTACAAGAAAGTTGGATGATGCAGGTGTAAAAATAGTGTTCGAGAAGGATACCTACAAAATGGTTCAGGGAGCAGTAATATTGATGTGGGGAGTTCAGATTGGAACTTTGTACAAGCTGCAAGGTAGCACTATTGTTGATGGGTGCAATACTTTTGTGGTTCCTGAAAGTGGAGTAGAAAATCTAGTGGTCTCTGGAGAGAAGACCATGTTGTGGCATCAAAGGCTTGGACATACTGGAGAGAAAGGCCATCGAATACTTCATGGTAAAGGTATGGTAGAAGGAATGAGTAATAGCTCTCTAGATTTTTATTTCTATGAAAATTGTGTATATGGGAAGCATAATCAGGTGAGTTTCCCCTCTGGTAGTAAGAGGGAAAAACATATATTAGAGATTGTGCACAGTGATGTGTTTGGACCTATGAAGGTTCCATCACTGGGTAAGTCTATGTACTATGTCTCATTTATAGATTACTTCTCAAGAAATACATGGATATATTTTCTTAAGAAGAAATCTAAATTCTTTGATAGGTTTTAAGAATTTAAGGCTCTGGTGGAAAACCAGACAGAGAAGAAGATAAAGGTGTTGAAGATAGATAACGATGGAGATTTTTGCAGTAATGAATTTGAAGACTTTTGTAAGAAGTATGGTATAGCACAACAGAAGACTACTCCATATACACCTTAGCAAAATGGAGTTGCAGAAAGAATGAACAAGATTTAGATGGAAAATGCAAGAAGCATACTTAGTGGTGCCAGGTTAGGATAATTCGGGGAAAAGGCAGCGGAGACAGCATGTTACCTAGTCAATAGATCACCTTCATGGGCATTGGAGGATAAGACTCCACTAGAGATATAGACTAGTAAGAAACCCTCTCTTTCACATCTGAGGGTATTTGGATGTGATGCATATGTACATGTTCCAAAGGAGAAACGAACCAAGCTGGATAGTAAATTTGAAAAGTGCATCTTTATTGGGTATAAGGATGGTTTAAAGTGTTATAAGCTTTGGAACCCAATGACAAGGAAGGTTGTGTAAAGCCAAGATGTGGTGTTCAGAGAGCTGAAATGTGTTATCAAATATGAAGTCCAATGAAAGGAACCTGAGAAGATAGAGTTCGATCTAAAGGAGGAAGAATCATATTCTACAGTAGAGGACGAATCAGAAGATGAAGAGCCACAAACTTTGGGTGTAAGAAGATCAGTTCAAGAAAGATGGTAGCCAGAAAGGTATAGTCCATCTACTTTCTATTGAAAATTTGCTTTATCTATTACTGACGATGATCCTAGAACTATGAAGGAAGCAGTAGATTCAAAGGATGGAAAACTCTGGAAAGAGGCCATGGTTGATGAAATGGCATCTTTGCACGAAAATGAGACTTGGGATCTGGTGGAGTTGTTGGCTGGAAGGAAACCCATTGGCAGTAAATGGATATTTAAGAAGAATAAAAATGTAGTGGAGAAATACAAAGTTTGATTGGAAGCAAAAGGTTATTACCTGGTGCCAAGAATTGATTTTGGTGATATTTTTTCTCTTGTTGCTAAGGTAACTTCTATTAGATTACTTTTATCTATTACGGCTACTTTTAATTTTGAGGTAGAATAGATGGATGTGAAGACAACATTTGCTCAAGGGGATGTGGAAGAGGAAATCTACATGAAGCAACCTGAAGTTTTTGCGGTAAAGGGTAAGAAAGAACTGGCATGCAAGTTAAAGAAGTCTATGTATGGGTTAAAATGGTCACCAAGGATGTGGTATCAGAAATTTGATATATTTATACGGGGACTTAGCTTCACCAAAAGCAAAGCAGATCATTGTGTGTATTTTAAATTAATTGGTGACCACATTATTTATCTGGTCTTGTATCTGGATGATATGTTGCTGGTTGGAAATGACAAAGAAATTATCCAGGGTTTGAAAACCCAATTTTCCTTCAAATTTGACATGAAAAATCTTGGTGTCGCAAACTATATTTTGGGCATGGAAATTAAAAGAGATTGGGCAAAGAGGAAGCTCTGGTTAAACTAGAGGAAGTATGTTGAGACAATACTAGATACATTTAATATGCAGGATAGTAAATTGGTGAAGGTTCCTTTTCCTGTAGGTGTGAGGTTATCTGTTGAATAGTGTCCCAAGAAATAAGAAGAGGAAGAGGACATGTCCTGTGTTCCATATGCAAGTGTAGTTGGTAGCGTGATGTATGTAATGGTCTGTACTAGACCAAACATTACACATGCAGTGGGAATATTGAAAAGGTTTATGTCAAAACCAAGGAAGGAGCACTAGACAACAGTGAAGCGAGTTTTCAAGTATTTGCGTGGCACTAGTGATTATGGTTTGTGCTACTAAGGAAGATTAGGATTGGATAGAATGTTTGATATTCATGGCTTTGTTGATGCAGACTGGGCTGGAGATCTAGATTAGAGAAGATCTACAAGCGGGTATGCGCTTAACCTATTTGGAGGTGTAGTCAGTTGGATGAGTAAGAAACAATTTGTAGTGGCACTATCAACTACAGAGGTGGAATACAAGGCAACCACTCATGCAAGAAAGGAAGCAATTTGGTTGAAAAGATTGTGTTCAAGTATGGGGTTAGTATAGGGGGCTATAAGGATAGATTGTGATAGCAAAAGTGTAATTTTCTTGGCCAAGAACAACACATATCATTCAAGGAAAAAACACATTAATGTTCATTATCACTTTGTGAGGGATATGACAGAAGACAAAAAGGTGTTGCTGGTAAAGGTGGACACTTTGAAGAATACAGCAGATGCATTGACAAAATCTGTGAGTTTTGAGAAGTTCTCTTGGTGTAGAGAGACAATGGGCATTTCAAGGCTGGAAAAATGATTAACCTCTCTTGTGGTCCCCTAGGGAAAGAAAACAAAAAGTGGAGGAATGTTGGCTTGTGTCATATTCTTTCCACAACTAGCCCACATAGTTAAGCAGGGGGTTAGAGGGGGGCCGGAGCACCCCTTCATTGCATCGATTATGTAGCCTGGGAGGGTGGGTCATAGGGGGTTTGAGGTGTACTCGTAACCCCACTTTATGGGGTCTAGTGTAGTGCCCTGGAAAATTTTTCTTTTGGACCCTATGTTAGGATGGGCGGACCCACCTATGGTTTTGTGCACATTTTTCACACAAGTTTTTTGGATGTGATAGTTTTCAGTCCATGGTATTCGATGTGATGGTTTTTTGGTCCATGGTATTGGATGCTTCGTCATGTTTAACTATTTATTATAAAATTCAAAGGAAAATAATGAAAAATCAAGCTGGTAGTCCCATTTTGGGATCCAGGGGAAAATCTCTATGTATATGTGTTTTATGTGTTATGCTCTCACATTGTTTATTTTCTATCTTTTAAAATTCATATGCATGTAATTTTTGTACGAGGTTAGAACCTACAATGAAAAATAATTTTATCCAGTGGTCCAAGCACTAAAGCATTGGAGACATTATCTACTAGCCAATTAATTTGTCTTATTTTTAGACAATTTTGCATTACAATATATTATGCAACATCATAAGCTGAACCATAAACATGTAAAGTGGGTGGAGTACTTGCAGAGTTTGACATTTGTGTTGAAACACATTAATGGTCAAGCCAACAAATTGGTAGATGCATTAAGCAGGAGGAATTTCACCCTATAGGGAAGTATGATACAAGTATTAGGATTTGAACATCTTAAGGACTTTTATGAAATAGATGCAGATTTTAATGAAGCCTATGAAGCTTTCCAAAATCCATTGTTGACGGATAATAGTTCATGGCTAGAATATAATATGCAGGAGGGGTTTTTGTTCAAAGGAGGGTAGTTTTGTATCCTAGAATCTTCTATGAGAGAGAAATTAATGCAGGAAAAGCATAATGGAGGTTTAGCCGAGCATTTTGGCATAGAAAAGACTTTAGATTAGTTTAGCCACTTTTACTATTGGTTGAAGATGCGTAGAGATGTATAGAGGTTTGTGACTAGATGCAAAGTGTGTCCACTTACAAAGGGACATAGCCAAAACACAGGGTTGTATATGCCCTTACCTATCCCAAATAGACCATGGGACTCAGATAGTTTAAACTTTATCTTAGGTCTGCCCAAGACACAACGGGGATTCGATTCCATCATGGTGGTGGCAGATCGTTTCACTAAAATGGCACATTTCGTTCCTTTCAGGAAAACCAGTGATGCCACACATGTAGCACACTTGTTTTTCACAAAGATAGTTAGGTTACATGGCTTGTCAAAGTCTAATATTTCAGACTGAGACGTAAAGTTTAAAAGTCATTTTTGGTGAACCTTATGGAAATCATTAGACACCAAATTGAACATTAGCTTAGCATTTCACCAGCAGACCTATGGGAAAACCGAAGTGGTGAACCGAAGTCTGGGAAATCTACTAAGGAGTCCGGTTGGTGAAAATTCTCGACAGTGGAATTGTGTACTTGCACAAGCGGAATTTTCTTATAACGATTCACCCAACAGAAGCACACGCAGTAATTTTTTCTAGATTCTATACAGAATGCACCCACGTCGAGTACATGAATTGCAGGTTAGTTGGAGTGCAGGAGTGTTGATGGTGAAGATTTTGCAAAGGCAATTAGCAATCTTCATGAACAGGTAAAACTAAAATCATAAGATAGCAGCCAAAGATACAAACAGAAAGTAGATTTGAAAAGGAAGGAGGTGCAATCCAATGTAAGGCACTTGGTACTAGCACACCTATGTAAGGAGAGGTTTCCTAAAGGCGAATACAACAAATTAAAATTGAATAAATTGGGCCTTGCAGGATTCTTCGAAATTTTTCTACAAACGCTTATGAGTTGTAGTTACCTCTAGGTATAGGAAGCTTGCCCATTTTAATGTGGCAAATCTGTACCCATACAATGCTGCTAATGAAGAAGATAGTTTAGAAAGATGAACATGGAATATCCATAATGAGAATGACTCATGGATTAAATAGATTCCCATAGCAAAGCCTTTATAGATCGAACACATCCTAGACACCCAAGTGCCCAGACGGACTCGAAGAAAAGAATATTTGTGGTACATAGTCAAGTAGAAGGCCCATCCTATTGAAGATAGTTCTTGGTCTGATGCTGGTCATATTCAAATCATCAGGTACTCTATTCAAGAGCTCATTGATAGGATCCATGAGTTTAATTTACCCTGGGAGCGTGACACAAGAGCATCCAACTGAAAAGGCGACAACTGGAAATGGTTTTTTATTTTTTGCTGGAAAGGAAGAAAAACATTATGAATTTTGTTTTATTTTTGTTTTACTAAATTAAGACTGATAGAGCCATTGTCCTTTAAAAATTAAGCAAGCAAGTAAAATAGGATTAGTTAAGAGTATGTTTAAATAAGTTCTTAGATAATTGTAAGGTAATAGGAGGACAATTATCAACTGTAAGGGATTGCTGGTAAGGCATAAAAGAAAATTCAGATCCCCACTATGGGCAGCTGCCATCTAGAGAGAAGAAAGATTACAGAAATTGAAATTACAATTTGTTTTCTTGAATATATATGAAAGAAAATGAAACTAAAATCTTTGTCATTAAGAAAGAAAGGCAATTTCTTTTTTCCTCTGCATTAGTGTTTCATATATTGTTTTAAAGAAAAATAGTGAAGTATTTCATTAAGAGGTTGAATGACATCAACAGAAATATCGTGACTGAAGGCATTTCAGACCAGGAACCTGACAGAGGAAAAGCCAACAAAGGTATCACATTCTTTGTCAAAAACCTAGGTACATTTACATTTAGTGTTCAAGCACACCTGTGCATTTGTTACATTTCAAAATTTAATAGTTCAATATACATTTATGAAACCAAGATTGTAGAGGGTTTTGAAATCCACAAGTGCAAAAAACAATGCTTTATAGGCCAAGACGAGTCTGTCAGCAAGGGTTTGAAACCCATGAAACCATACAAAAGATAACTGAGAAAACAAAACACGAAGGGTTTATGGCTGACTAAGGATAACGCAAGAAAAAACAACAACGCAATCATAGAGGGATCATACCCTATTTTCCTAAGCTGCAAAGACTCCCAAGAACGAGGTCGCGGAGCAGCATTCTCTAGGTACAACCTACACATCACCACAAAAACAAGATGGGTACTCCAAAACTATAGAGGAAAGTAAAATAAGGTGAGAGAGAGCAAATAAAAGAAGGGAAGGGAAAGGGTTTACTTGGAAAAAGCATGTCTCCGAGTTAGAGGACAAGAACCGAGTCTCTAGCCAGAGGGTTTCTCCTAGAAAGAATGCCATTGGTAAGTTTGTCTACTCACCAAGGGGCCAGAGGGTTAGAATCACAAAAATGAGATGCAGAAATGAAACCAAAAAAAAAAGTACCTAAAGTAGCATTTGTTGAACTGCCCACAGAAGTAGCAAGGTTAGAACCTGTGGTTACAGAAAGTGAGGTCAACATGAAAACTAGCATCAAAAACCACCATGAGCAGAACAAAATTGAAGCATAAGCCAAACAGAAAAGAATAAATGAAAAAACTTGTAGATTGAAAGTCAACCTGAAGCCTACGTGGACCAGCAAAAAAACCACGTCAAGAAACAAGCGAAGGCACATCGCATACACAGAGCCGAACCAGACCAACAACAAACGCAAGAATGTAGGCTCACTCTTAGTTTTCCTTGGCATATGTGAATTGGCTACATTTGCGAAACCAAGGCCAGTACAAAGGGGCAGGTCAAAACAATTAAAAGTGCATTAAACCCTCACACCTAAACCCCTATTTTTTATTCGAAATATATACAAAATTAAACAGTTCGTTGACACATTTCCTTTCCTTGATATTGCCACCACATTGAAACACAAACAACTTAATATAATTCATCTATATCAAAGGATGAAGACAATGGGAGAATAAATAACTGAATCCAAAACTAAAGCTCACATTGCAAATATTCTTCTACTATCCTTGAAGTCGAGGTTTCTTGGATTTCCACAGTTCATTTTTGACATCAACAAGATCCAATACAAATTCCTCAATAGGCTTCTCATGTCAAATGATTTTCTTAACTATCGAACTATCTCACAACAGATTGTCTAATTATATCCCCATTCTTCTTAGATCATGTGTCGTTTCAAATAAACATTCACACCCACATTTTGTCAACCACGTTTGGTTTTCTAAAAGGGATTTTAAAAAGGTGGTCTAGGACACATGGTCACACTTACATCCTTCATGCTTGAACTCCTATATGGCTCAATTTGCGAAAACAATTGTCATACTAAAATAGGTTATGAAAGGATAGTCTCAAAATCATAAAGAGAGTTAATTATCATATTTAAATGAAGTTGAAAATAACATAAAATTATTGTATCTTAATTCCAATGGGGTCTTCTCGAATGATGTACTAACCACTCTTAGAGAACTGGAACAAGAGAGACATGATCTTCCTAACAAAGAAGATAATGAATGACACCTTAAAAGTAGATATGTGTGGATTAGTGAGAGTGAAAAAAATATTAATATTTTCTATTGCATAGAATAGGGTAATTTTTAAGAGAACATTATGACAAAAAAGGTAGTTCAAAATTAAAGGGTTGTGAATGTTAAACATATGACAATACTCCCTATCAGCACATAATAATTTACAAACTATTTGTTATAAAGTAACAAATTTGTCGTAAAATTTGTCATAAATTCAAAATCAATGAGAGATGATCATAAAAATAAAAAAATAAAATTAACCATATGTTAGAATAAAAAAATTATTTTTCTTTCTTTTATCATTTTTTGTTCCATACTTAACATAAATTTTAAATAAAAATAATCATATGTTAAAATAAAGAATATATGTTATTGTTTTTTTTTTAATTGTTTTTTGTTGGGTAGTTTTGAGTTGGTCAAGTCATAGGTAGTTGGTGCTTTATTGGATTGGGAGAATAATCAGTATTTATAACCATGTAGATATTTTTTCATCATGTAAATTGTTGCAATGGTCTATTGAGGTTGTCAATATAAATTGCTTATATATACAAGAAGTTATAATACATATTAGAATTTTGGCTAGCATCAAATGTAAATCATGTATTATTGAGAGGGAAATGAAAATTACTGAAATAGTTTGTTGTTAGTGGCAATGATATTCAAAATGTTTATTTACAATTTTAGAGATGATTTTCTAAGAGGAAAAAGTGGAGAAATTGAACATCATCAGTTGCACTATACTAGAGTTTCCCATCAAACTTACATATTTTACACCAAAAGTTATGAATGAATGGGAGCTGATGTCTATCTGATTTTCATCTAATACGTGGTTATGTTTAAAATTTTTGAGGTTGTGAAGCAAATTTAGATTTGGAAATATATCCATGATATTATTCATGAATTAAAATTATTTTATTTAGCTTATCCCATGTCATCTACCACTTGCATTTTTTCAAAATCTATCAAATATATGTTATTGGAACTTGAAAGACCATATTTGAAAATTAAGACAAAATGTATGTTGGAAAGGTTATAGATTCTATAAGTTTGGTATAATGTAAGTGATTTTGCTTTTTCTTCTAGCTTTGAATGGAATTTTATTTAATAATTGTTATCTTCAATCATTTTCTATATGGCATTATTCTTTTGAAATGTATGTCTTATGATGTTTCCTTCGCAATGTTTGGTGCAATTTCCAGTTATATTTATATTCATATTCATAATTTACAAGATATTTTTGTTTTAACAACATAATTTATATCATAATTTAGTTTTTGATATATTTGTGTTTATAATTTGTTTTAAAACATTTATTAGTTTTAACTTAGTAAATTGTTGAAGATATTATTTATTTAATTTAATGCTTCATAATATTTTTAACAATAATTTCAAAATTCATTTTGTATACTAAATATTAATATTTATGACTATAAATATAATTATACTATTTGTATTTCTATTATTTAATGTAATATATAATTATCATAATAGATCTATGTTAACTTTGAGTCTATCAAGCTTCAAATCAAATCTTTTCACATGTAATTTTTTTTGAGGTATAAGACTTAAAGAAATGTGTTCACCTCAAGAAATTTGATTACTTTTTTCACTTGATAGATCCAAGTTTAATATATCTATGATATGCAATGTGTTAAATCCACTCTTACCATGGAAGTAATTACTCGTTTCCTTTATATTGAACAACACAGTAATAAAATATTTTGATTGTAACATATGCTTTTATGTTATATATTATATTATATATATATATATATATATATATATATATTATATATATATATATATATATAATATTATTTATAATATATATATATATATATATATATATATATTATATATATATATATATATATTATTATATATATATATATATAATATATATATATATATATATATATATCTTTGACGTTTAAAATATTTTAATCAAAATGCCCATCTATGCACATTGTTCAACTTAGAATGTTTCTTTATTATTATATACTTAGAATACATATATCCTTCATATTGAAATTTACAAAGAATATATAATATTTTAATTAACAATGTATATTAAATATTATATTTATAATTCCCTAGATCTAGGTGTACCATCATGACATACCTCAAGCAAATAATTATCTAGGTGGTGGGCATAGATATAGATATAGATGGAGGGAGGAGAGAGGCTCATTCCATACTTAAAACTTGTTAAATACCAAATGTATAAATGGTTCTAGGATATGACCAAACTGATATTACAATATCCTCAATTTCTAAGCTTTTCTAGTTCCCAATACTTAATAAAATAGTTGAGTATATCCATAAAAGTGAGATTCGAAAGAAGGGATTTCATCATTTCAAAAGACGTTATGTACATGGATTTTAGTTTATTCTTGTAAGTTTCTAAAAATATATTTCTCAATGGTTATCAAAAACCATGAGTATGTCATTATTTCCAGATACTTAAAGAGCAAAAGAGTGAAGGTATCATTTTTACTACAATAGTTTTAGTTAAATATTTGAATGGTTTACGATTTCAGCAACACTTTTCATATAATCGATATGAAAAGATGGAAAAATTAAGAGAGGTGACAATAAGAATAGTAGAAGAAAATAGTTTGAGGTTGATCACAATCAAGGCTATTTGTAATTGACTACATTCTTATTATTCACATTTTCTTCCCTTTAACATTATTACATTGTCACTTTTTATTCTAAATTTTAATTTCATCATTTTTCATAATTAAATTTATTAACAATATATATCATCTCAATACACTAATGTAAATGAAAAAATTTAAAATTTAAACTACTCATCAAGATATATATTTAGTAATACCTAGAGGGACACTATTAAGAATTAATTAGTTATCAAAAGTTTTGATACTGAAATTAAATGAAATGGATATGTAGTATCAATCCTCCTACAAACTATTGACAAGATTATATCCATTCTTCATCACAAACTAATTACTAATAGACAATTACATACACATATAGGAATATAAACAATAATTGTAACATTCACAAACATTACCCTCGAAATCCAAACACATAAACACACAAACCACTCAGAACATCCAAACACAGAAAAACACCAACCACTTAAAGCATCCAAACACAGATGTTCAAACCATTCAAGGAAAAAAACACAAGATAAATTAAAGAGAAAGAGACTAAAGGTATCATGTTTACTCTAAAAAAAATCGTGACTAGAAAATAAAGGAATGTGCCTCTAATCTTATTCGATTACTTATAGTGAAGGAGATAAATTGAAGGAGAGGGGAGAGGAGGAATGAAGAGAGAGAGAAGGAGAGGGTTGAGACAGGGAGAGAAGGGTAAGAGAGAGAGAGAGAGAAGGAGACAAAATGATGGAAGGGGGATAATAATGGAGAGAGAGAAGGAGAGAGGGTGGGAGATAGTGATAGCATTGGATGTGAGAGAGAGAGAGAGGGAGAGATGGGGGAAGAGAGAGGGAGGTAGTGGAGAATGGACGAGAGAGATAAAATCTAGGAGGTGGATCTCGGAGGTGATGGTCTGATAGATAGAGAGAGGAATGAAGATAGAGAGGACTTGAGAGAGAGCAGGAGAGAGAGAGGGACAAAGATATTTATTTGGAAGCAGATAGAGGGAGGGAAGAAGAAAGACATAGAGAGAGACAGGTGGAGAGAGAGAGGGAGTGAGTAGGGATAGATGAAGAGAGAGTGTGTATGTTTCGGGGTGAGCTAGAGAGAAAGAGAGGAGAGATGGAGGGGGATATAGATATTTATGGGGGGGGAGAGGGAAGAATATTTGTTGCACTAGATACATTGATTTTAGTGTAGATGGTGATTTATAATCCAACTCGATTGCTTGTACTAGATACACTAATTTTAGTGCAAATGTTAATTTCTAATGATATTTGATCACTTCCACTAGATTTATTGATTCGAGTGTAGATGATGATTTCTGACATTAAATGCATTGATTTGAATGTAGATGTTTTCTATTTCTATTTGATTAATTTCACTGGATGAATTATTTTAGTTTATATGTTGATTTATAATTCTCTTTGTTTTTTTTCACTATATGCATTGATTTTAGTGTAGATCTTATTTATAATTCTATCTAATTGCTTGCACTAGATGCATTTATTTCAATCTAGATTTTTATTTCTAATGATAATTGATCAGTTACACTATATGCATTAATTTTACTGTATATGTTGATTTATAATATTATTTTAATTCTTCTAGTAGGTGTTGATGTCTAATTCTATTTGAATGCTTGTACTAGATGCATCAATTTCAGTTTAGATGTTGATTTCTAATTCTATTTGTTTGTTCCACTCGATGCATTGATTTCAGTGAGGATGTTGATTTCTAATCCTAGTTGATTGATTTCATTAGATGCATTAATTTTAATGTATATGCTATTTTCTAATCCTAATTGATTTCTTGCATTAGATGCATTAATTTCACTGTAGATGTTTTTTTATAATCCTATTTGATTTTTTTCATTAGATATATTGATTTCACTGTAGATGTTGATCTCTGCTTTGATATAACTGGATGTATGATGATACACTAATTTTAAAGTGACTGGAATAAAAATGTGATAGATTTCAATGTAAGCACAAAAAATTATTGACAATGTGCATTGATTTTTGTGTTATAGTAATTCATCATATTAATACTGAAGAGCAAGAGAGTGAAGGTATCATGCTTATTAGAATAGCTTGAGTTAAATATTTGAATAGTGTACTATTTCAACTACTCTTTCATATACTTGATATGAGAAGATGGAGAAACTAACAGTGGTGACAATAAGAATAGTATGAGAAAATAGTTTGAAATTGATCACAATGAAGACTATTTGTAACTGACTACATTCTTATTATTCACATTTTCTGTCATTCAACAATATTACATTTTCACTTTGCATTCAAAATTTGTATTTCAATATTAAAGTTATTAACAATATCTATCATCTCAAAAAACTCAGTAACTGAGCAAATTTAAGATTAAAACTACTCTTCAAGATGTATTTAGTAATACTTGGAGGGACATTATTAAGAATTAATTAGTTGTCAAAAGTTGTGATACACAAATTAAATGAAATGGATTTGTAGTATCAATCCTCCAACAAACTATCGACAATGTTGTCTCCTTTCTTCATCATAAACTAATTACTACTAGACAATTACATTCACATATGAATATAAACAAAAAAATGTAACATTCACAAATATTACCATCTAAAACAAAACACCTAAGCACACAAACGAGTGAGAGTATCCAAATAGAGTCACACACAAACCACTCAAATCATCCAAACACAAACGTTTAAACCATTTAAGGAAGGAGACAGAGACTAAATTAAATAATGGGATGACATGGTCATGTCAAGCAAAGAAAACATAATTTAATTTTCAAAGTATAAAGTTTATCTCAAACATTTACATAATAATAATAATCTAAAAATGTAACATTCTTTGCCTCAGCTAGAACAAGCATAGATCCATTTAACACTAGATCTATCATATGTTGAGAGGGATCAAATCCCTATAGGTGCAAACCTTTCCTATAATTTTACACTTCAGCTCTATATCACCACCTGTCTCCTCCTCTCTCTCTCTCTCTCTCTCTCTCTCTCTCTCTCTCTCTCTAAGTGTATAGGCACATACAAACCACTCAAACCCTGTAAACATAGACATTCAAACCATTCAAGAAAGGTAACATACACTAAATTTGAATTATGAATTTTGTCTCAAACATATACATAATAATGATAATCTAAAAATGTGATATCGTTGCCCTCAACTGGAATCAACCTAGATCCATTTAACATCAAATCTATAATGTGCAGAGAAAGATCAAA
This sequence comes from Pinus taeda, assembly GCA_000404065.3. Classification (NCBI taxonomy): domain Eukaryota; kingdom Viridiplantae; phylum Streptophyta; class Pinopsida; order Pinales; family Pinaceae; genus Pinus; species Pinus taeda. The sequence continues at coordinate 369,327 of APFE031160267.1, forward strand.
TCCCTCAAGGTGCAAACATTTCCTGAAATTCTACACTCAATCTCTCTATCCCTCCCTCTTTTCATGTCTCAAGCCCTCTCTTAAGCATAGATCTAACATGAGTTCAGAGAGCACAAATTTCTTTAGGTGTAAACTTATTTTATAGTGAAAAAAAAATGTGTAATTTTTTATTGTTTAGATTGTATTTTTGAATGTTATAGATATTAGATAACACGTGTATTGAGACATTTTATCACCACACATTAATTTGGCTTTTTTGTTATTAATATGTTTTTAAGTGTACTTCAATATAATTCATATTAAAATATGTGTATTCATAACTCACATTGATTATTTTATTCTATAAAACATTAAAATATTTTCTTTTAATATTTTTTTTCCTATATATAGATATATATAAAGTTGATATTATGTTAAAATATTTTGGAAAAATATAAGGTATAAATATCTTACTTGCATTTTTTCTTTTAATTACTTACATGAAATTATATTAAGTTATATAGACAATTAACTAAATCTGCAAAGCATATTTTATTATTATTATAGTTTATAATACTTTTCTATGTAATAAATATTTTATTTTTATTTTTAAATAAAAAGACATAATAAAATTATATTAGATTATATAAATAACTATGCAAAACTTTTTATTTATTATAACCAGCATTATTTTTTTATTTAATAAATATTTTATTTTTATCTTTGAAAAATAACTTGTATCACCTTCACATTACAATATAGAATTAACTTCTTGCTAATACTAAATGTATACATGCATGCATGATATGACCAAACTTATATAATGCTCGCCTCAATTTCTAACTTTTCCCGTGCCCAAAGCTTAATAAAACAGTCGAGTATATCCATAAAAGTGAAGATTTAAAAGAAGGGATTTCATCATTTGACCAAGAATAATGTACATGGATATCAGTTTAAAGGGTTGGTGATTTAGGCAAGAATTTTAGGCACATGTGTGTATCAGAAAATATATTTCTCATTGGTTATCTGTGGTATCAAAAAATATATTTCTCAGTGGTTTTTGGAAACAACGGGTCACTCGTTATTATGTTGGTTGATTTTTTTCATAATTTATATTACCATTTGATGATTACCATGTAATTTTTAATGGAGATAAATAGATTATTTTACTTTTTTCATCATTTTAACTAAATCTTATAACTTATTATTTGATAAATTATAATAAATATAAAAAAAAAAAAAATATTATTAATATTTAAAAGAACACTTAAAATATGTTTTTTTAAAGTTTAAAAAAATATAAATTATAATATATAGATATAGATATTATACTTATTTTTAATTTTTCAAAAATATATACCTAAAAAAATTAAAAGATAGATATTTTATATTTTTATATTTTTAATGTTCGTATTGCTAGACAAGAACATTTCTTATTTTATAAAAAAAAAATAATACATAAATTTGATGCTAACTTAATTTACTTCATATTCATAAGTTACATAATTTTTTTTGTTTTAACAATATAATATAATTTAGTTAGTTTTTGATATATTTATGTTTGTAAGTTGTTTTAAACCATTAATTAGTTTTAATTTCAATAAAATTGTTAAAAATGTCGTTTATTTAATTGAATTCTTCGTAACATTTTTAACCATAATCTTAAAATTTATATTTATATATTAAATATAAATATTTATAAATATAACTTTATTATTTTTATTTCTATATTTAATGTAATGTATAATTACTTATTACGTTAACTTTGACTTGATTCTATCAAGATTCAAATCAAAACTTTTTTATATGTAAATTTTTTTGAAGTATAAAATTTAAGAAAGTGTTTGCACTTCAAGAAATTTAATTGCTTTTGGAACTTGATAGATTTAAGTTTAACATAGATTTATGATATGCAATGTGTTAAATCTAGTTTTACCATGGAAGGAATTACTCATTTCCTTTATATTGAACAACACACTAAAAAATATTTTGATAATAAGGCATTGTTTTATTTTAATTTGTTATATATATATATATATATATATATATATATTATATATATATATATATATATATTTGACATTAAAATACTTTACTGAACATGGTCATTCACTCATATTGTTCATGCTAAAATGTTTCTTTATTATTAATATATCTTAAAATACATTTCCTCTTGATATTGAAAAGTGAGAAGGATATGTCAAGTCCCACTATCAAAACTGGTTGAGGATAGGCCTCGTTAGCAAGGCAACCCATGATCAAACCTCATGAAAGTTGTTGTGCTTGTGTTAGGGGGAGGAGACACGCAAAAATCTAGTCAACTTAAAGTTGGTGTGGCCCAGGTCAGGTGCGATCCCCAAGTGATTTTGACGGCTTAGAAGCCATTGGCTCATGGTTTCTCAAGCCACAGGTAAAGTTTGGATAAACACAAATCACTTGACAAGAAAAAGAAAAAAGAAAAAAAGGATATCTAATAATTTTTTAACATGAATATCACATATTTTATTTATAATTCTGATGATCCAGGAGTACCATCAGATGCTTGATCCTACTAGAGATTGCATGCCATACCTCAAGCCAACAACTAAGAGTATGTACAAGTGGTGGTAATGAAGCACACGTGGCTTCCGTGGAGGTCAGTCACTATTATTTGATGGCATCAAGAACATCTTCTGGATTATTTTTACACACATTCATTCTCCATCATTCCTTCCTATAGGTAGGAAGCTCAAACGAGCGAAACAACATAATTATGGAAAGAACTACCAGACTCCATTTCATTAGGTGAAGTTGCACTAGGAAAGCAGATTTGGTTTGCGAACATGGCAGAGAAAGATATGGAGGTAGAGAGAAAGGGTGACCACCCCTCCCTTGGAATTTCCAAGAGAAGGAGACTTTCGACAAGGACATTCCACCCCACATTCACTCTATGATTTCAATAATGGAGACAAATTAGTTGTAACACCCTCCTCCCACATCTACTCAAGTAACCGACCAACTCGTGTAAACATGCGACAAGAGGCTACTATGGTTGGATTCGATCTCCTATGTGACCTTAAGGAAATGGAATCAATGGAAAAACAACATACAGACCTTCCACATCAGCTACAAAACCCCTGACAACCATGCCAACACTTTAGGTAGCTTTCCCCTGGGTCCCACTAAAACTTCTCATCTCTTTTCCTCTAGACGCTCTCATGCTATGGGAATGTGAGTGTCTAGGGACCTCTGGATTCTCTCATAAGCCTACAGGCTAGCATCTAGGGATGAATTTGTCCACTTCTGTGCCAATGTCCCTATGATTTGAGCTACTTTTCCCGGCCAAGAGCCTAGGTCACTTCCAATAATGGAATGATATATTAAGAGTAGTAAAATAATAGGAAAACAATGAAGTAAAAACGATTAGTTAAATAAACCCTTCACTAAACCCTTACTATCCATAAGAGGAATTTTGTCAAACATATCGCAAAAATCTAATCTACAGGTGTAAACAATAGAATTAAGAATAAGGATCTCATACTTATCTGAGACTCGCCAAGAACCATTGTTTCCTCACATGATTTGTTATATTATCATCTATTAGGTCATAGATGCATCGTCTATTTATTTACAAGTAAAAATATATTCAGATTCATACATAGTTGTTGTCATAAAACTTACATATAACTAGCATAGTAACAACATAAATACCGTACATATATAAACCATAAAATCCACATATCAACCAATACATTTACAAATGAAAACCAAGGGAATTAATTTATCATTAATGAATTGAAAAACCAACTGGAGATGGGACTACTACGTTCCACCCAACCATAGATTGGCTGAGCCAAATCCATCTTCAACCAATCACCATGAGCCATATTCCAAGAATGAATGTGGAACTCATAACCAACTAAAAAGAACTAAACAAGCATGGATTCTACCAAAGTTCCCCACCTGCACCATGAGGAATTCTAGTGCCTCCTATTTTTTTGGGCTTTACCATAATCGACAGTCTAATTGAGGTATCACTAGGCCCGTCACTGAGGCCCACTCTCTAGGCTTTACTGTTCATCCTACTTGAGGACTACTAGGCCCAACAAAGAGCAATCCACCTCTTGGATTTAGTGTATATCTTGTCATTCAGTGCCAAGGATTCCCAGGCCCACCAAGACACACAATCCTTGTAGAAATTTCACCTATAGAACAAACCGATATTTGCAATGTCCTAAAGCATAATACTTCTTCTACTTCTACAAAACATTAAGCGGAAGCATAAACAAATTCATGAGCAACATCAAGTAGAAGCATGCATAAATGATCAAGAGAAATAATCACACATAACACAAGATATATCGAAGGGAAAGCACCATCATAAAACCCCAACCATGTATTATCAATCAAGTGTAGATCCTCAACAACATACAAAAAGAATCATCTGAATAGCTATCCTGCTCTCTCTGTAATGAGAAGATCCTGATGATCTTCAATCAGAAGATGAAAATCGTGTACTACCTAGGCCTCAATATATAGGCCAAAAGTCCTCCAATCTCCTATAATAGATCCTTCTCCATGTAAGGAATACTTACTAGAAATATCCAAGCATCTGATAGTACATTGTCCCGCATCTAATCTCAACTGGATGTCTGATAGAACTGACATGCGACAATTATCCACGAGTGAATTCTTAGTTATCCAAAATAATAATTGTCACATGCATGCAAGCATTAACAAACTATATTTTATTATTTTAACAACTTGTTAAAATAATCTAATCGGACTTGACTAATTAGAACTAATTCAACTGATTCTCTCATTATAGAACTCATACCTATTCCCTCAATCAGTGGAGCAAATTGAGGATAGATTCCTCAATTAGTGGGACAACTCATGTGCATGCTCACAAGACTTCAAATTCGAACTTCCTTAACTAATTAACTCAACTAAATTAATTAATTAATATTTCCAACTACTCTTAAGACCAAAATTATTTTTACTTCCTATAGATAGACTATGGACTGCTATAAATAGGCAGGGACCCAGAAATGCTATTTTTAGAAATTTCTATTTTTAGCAGTTTCACCTCTCACCCAATGTGGCTAATGACCTCACTGGCCAAACTACTATTTTTAGACATTCTATCTTTAGGAGGTCTATTTTTAGCACATTCTAAATTTAACATTTCTTGTTGCACATTTTTCAACAATCATAGCTTTACCACAACCTAGAGTATGTTGCAATGGTTACTAGGCTAGTGGCTTTACTGTGATCCACAATCTAATCGAGAGATCATCAGGCCATGTGTTTCTCATTTCAGAGATCCACCCCACTCAACTTTGAATCCATCTGAAAATTAAGCTCAATTGAAGTATGAGAACCCATCGCATCAAGGCTGTCAGGAAATGGCAAGGTAAGGCTGAAAACACTGTGACATATCAAAAAACCCATGCCATAACACCAAAAGAACCACATGAAATACCATCCATGCCAAATATAGCAAGAAAAATAGACATGTGAATCGATACCTGCAAAGAATCTTGTTGTAACTACTTGATCGTGCTTTTCCTTACTTGATCTTCACTTCCTCTTGCCTTCTTTTCCTTTCTTAATCCAATGCCCAAGTGCTCCAAGAAAAATCTATGTCTAAGATTGATAGAGAGAGAGAGAGATTAATGAGAGAGATTCAGAACTGAACTAAAAAAAGGTTACCAATTGATCCTTGGAAGCCCTTTTATGAATGATGCCTCTATTTTATTCATTTTCCATTATTCTCATAAATAAATGTGCCAAAAATTCCAATTTTCCTTTCCAAATCCTTAGTGAGTGCCTTTGCCAATTTCTTTAGCCATAAACAACTAGATGAACAACCCCTAGGATTTCTTTCCCAACATTCATCTTCGAATAAGTATCCCATCAATTGTGATTATTATTTTTAACTTTTATTACATGGACTTTTCACTAGGGTTGTTACAACAGTGTCGATGTTTGGGACATGGACACTTGGAAATGTGAAACCTATTAGCGCGCCATCTCTTGACCATGGAATATGTCAAGGAAGGATCAATTCATAGACTAGAGGAGGCTAGCACCAATCTCAACAATACCATTTTTTCTCTATCAATGCTCTGAGAAACAATTGGGGTCGAGTTTCCTACCTTCCCTCAAACTCCAACACCTATTAGTTCAAAGAAGAGTTGTAGATGACTCTTCTATCGAATGGATCACTCCTCCTAACCCTAGTCCTTAATTGGTGCAACAAACGGATAAATGCCTAATCTAGAATATCTAATTTACCGACATTATCCAAGATCCTTTCTTTCCTTGGTGTTAGCAAAATTATATGAAAGAGTATGTAAAAACTATATATGAAAATACTTAAAGAATTCGAAACATAAAGGTGACCATAAAGATAATGCACACAAAAGTTGATAACAAAATTTTTCATGTGTGGGCTACATATCTAGGCCCTACTTCAAAAGTGGGGAGGTCGCTTCATTTAGTTTAACAAAAAAAAAGGCAAGTACATTCGTGGGAGTGACCTAAAATTTGTTTGTTAAAATGACAACAATCACAACGCTAGTACTTTTGTCTTGTCCTCCTAAGACTTTTAATTGTAAACATGACTTACCTCTGAAATGCACATTGTTGTTTTTTAACTTCATGCCCAACAATTATTGAAGAAGCTGGGATTTTTCCATGAACCCTTAAATCCACTACATAGAAGCAAAACATTATTGCACCATTATGATCATTGCAAAATCTAGGTTAAACTGAATATAAAGTTGGCCACTTTCGACCATCTACAACTATAGCCCCTCAAGGAACCTTTTAGGTTCCTCATAGATTCTGGATATGAATATTTGTTGAATATTTAAAGGAAAATTCTCTAATAATATTCTTCTTGGTATATGTGTTAGAGGGTTTCACCTACTCTTAGTTTTGGTGTGGTGCCAAATTTCTACTACTCCAAGTTTCAACCTCCGCGCTGACAATTTTTGTCTGTCATTGCTTGCTAGGTGAAAATATTTATATATGAAATTGTTCGTGTAGATAACAAGGATTTCCCACCCAGAGTGTTGGTTATCCCATGGAAAATTGGTCCCTGGTTTCTAGTGGATTCATTAGTTCAAACCCTTTCCCAACCCATTTTGTTATCTACAAAGTAATATTATGTTTAATCGTTCACTGAAATGGTTAACAAATCCCACTATAATATGTCACTACCTAGTCACAATTATTTAAACGAAATTGTTGATTGTTACATATTGTTCGGGAGGCATCTAACATGTCTCCTAGTTTTAATTGAGTTATTGCCAATTACATTGGGTCATTGGTTTATATGTTCCATTTTTTGTTAGATGTCTCCGGTAATACAACTAGTATTTTCAACTCCTGCCAACCCAACATATAATTTAACTGGCAATTTCATTTCAATGCAAACTACTGCCAATTGTCCAATAATCGTAGACCACTGAGTTGTAAAACAGGTTTTCCAAACTTGGAACTCCAATCATTTGGATTTAAATTTAATTGTTTCCTTCCAATGTGGTGCTTTGTGGTACAATATTATTGGCCCACATGGCCCTACCTATTATGCCATGGTTATGCTTCCATATTTAGTGGAACTTCGAACAAATATAGTAGTCCTACCAACTGTAGTAGTAGTGCTACATTTATCTGCTAATCTACTAACTTTAGCAATATTCTACCAAATATGGTTAGACTATCAATGGTCCAAGTATATATTGGTTGCAACCCACCTATTCCACTAAAGCCCCCAATGAGTTTCATCGTTCTCTGTAACTATAGGATCATTTATTATTTTTAGTAGTTTTTCAGGTCTTGAACTTCTAGAGTTATTTTGACCCATTAAATAGTGTTATTTTGACATATGCCACAGGACTATATCCACTGACCCTTATCACAAATCTTGTAGTACTCATAGATATCTCCCTAACAAGGTATTCTATGCAGCAAACGAAGATCATATGGCCAAGTTATGACCTCACAAAGTTTGTTGCACAACTAACCCTAATGGGGTCTTGGTGTTCCATCTCCTAGGGTTAGGTTTTTGGTTTCATAGGGTTTCCCTTCATTTTTCAATAATAAAAAGGCCCTTGAGCCTCATTGTAATGAAATTCAGAGGCATCTAGCCACCACATCTCTTTTGAGAGATAAGCTACCATCGACCATGGTAGTTTATTTCCTTTTTGTATGTAAGCATATTTTAGTTCTTTGATGTTAATGAAATGAAGTTTTATTTATGTTTTATCTTTGTGTATATGTTTATATCTATGTTTTGTTACATTCCTGCAAAATTCCAGATTAGTGGTATCAGAGTGGTCTTCTCTTTCTTTGATTTTCTTTGCATTTCCCCAATGAGGTTAGATTTTAAGGAGTTAGGGCTAGATATGGTTGAACCTTTACAAGACCAACCTCACAAACCCCAGCAACCTCCCATGGTAGAAGAAAATAAAGATGAGGGAGAAGGAGATCATTTTAAAATATTTCTCAAAGTATCCCTAGAGCAACAAAGGAATGTGAGGATGGACAACTTTGCCTAGATCCTTCGACGACTACACACAAGAGATACATCTTCATCTAGTAGTCACTCTGGAGGTGCCACTCTATTTAAGGTACATGTCAACTTTGGCATTCCCATATTTGAAAGAAATATAGATGCAGAAATTGTAGATATATGGTTAATTCTGTTGGTAGGATATTTTTTGATTTGTGATTTTTCCAATTAGGAAAAGATTACTTTTGTAGTCCTCAAAGTTTCCCCCCATGTCATGGACTGGTGCGGAACCTACTATGAACAATAGGATGAGGGACCACCCTCACTATTTTTAGCTACACCCACTCAGAATTATTTTTGAGACATCATCAAGGAACAATATTACATTGATGTGAGATATGAAGATAAAGAAATAAAGTTGCCCATGCTTGGGCAAGGAAGTGACCAACACATGTTGGAGTTCACAAATATTTTTCATACCCTTTGAATGAAGTTGGGTATCAAGGATTCTAAGCGGAATTTAGTACTCAAGTACCATGGATATCTACACAAGTACATCCAAGATGAGATGGAGTTCATGGATATCTCCTCACATTGAATCACCTATCGAAACATTGTTAATATCAAGAAGAAATTTAAACAAAAGAAGAGAGACTTTGGACCTGTGAATCTGAAGCAAAGGCACCCAAAAACTACATAAAAAAGGACAAAGACAAGGTCATGAAACCCAGGACAACTCACCGAAGCTACAAGCAAAGAACAACACCATGAAGACAAGAAGGACACTGAAAATGGTGTGACTTCCTTAAGAGCCCCACTCACAACACAAGTGTCAAGTTAAGCAGTCAGTGGTGGTCGAGCTGAAGGATTCCAAATCAGATGCATGTTCCAACTGTGAGTGAGAACCCAAAAAAGGGAATGAAAAATGGAACCATATTATTTAGGTGGAGTCGAGTGTCACCGTTTCCACCACAAAGATCTAGAAGATTGAGCTTGAATATCCGGAGGAGGGGGGTCATCTCTTTTTCTCATAGATGTGGGTGAAGGGTTCTCAAATGCAGTTCATTGCCAACAACAAGAACCAAAAGAACATCATTTTGGTAGAGGTCATGAAGTGGAAGGGCCCACTAACCACACCACACTCATATTTGTACACCATCGGGTGGCTTCAGCAAGTATGAGATCTTCGTGTTAGTGAGTTGTGTTGCCTTCCTTACAGCATCAAGTTTGTCACAAATGATGTATTATGTGATGTTTCTTCTCTTGATGTTTCTGATATATTATTAAGCCAACCATACTTGTGGAAGTGTCACGTTATGTATGAGTCTAAGCCTCACAGTATTATTATTAATTTGGGTAATAATCATACATGATACTATAGGCAACACTCCCTACTACCATCTCGTTGATCTCTGCAAAGCAATGCAGTAATATAATTTTCACCTCACCCACAAGGGTACCCCTACACTGTTAGGACAAGCATTCCATTGATCTGACTTTGGGCACACCGCTACCCAACAAACCTATCTATCAATGCTTTGTTCACGAGAATGGTAAAATCAAGAGGAATATTTAGGATTTATTGCAGAAAGGGAACATCATTTCAAGTTCATCACGTTGTGGAAGCCCAATCATGTTGGTACAAGAGAAGGATGTGATCCAAGTGGATATTGGTGTCCACCCACCTCTTCCACTTGGACTCACATCGTTGTTTCTTTTTAGTTTCCTTAATTATAACATAACTTACTATTTTTGGTATTTTTTCGGGTCCTAAACTTCCAAAGTTTTTTTGAGACAGTGAAAGACATTTTCAGGGAAAATGAAGAGACTAAAAAATTCCCATTATAATTTAATTGTTTCTTTTCAGACTCCTCTATCTGACCTTGGGCGCACCACTACCCAACATACCTATATATCAATGCTCTATTCACGAGAATGGTAAAATCAACAGGAATATTTAGGAGTTATTACGGAAACGGAACACCATTCAAAGTTCATCACCTTGTGGAAGCCCAATCATGTTGGTACAAGAGAAGGATGTGATCAAGGTGGATATTGGTGGCCAACCACCTCTTCCACTTGGACTCACACTGTTGTTTCTTTTCATTTTCCTTAATTATAGCATAACTTACTATTTTGGGTAGTTTTTCGGGTCCTAAACTTACAAAGTTTTTTTGAGGCAGTGAAAGACATTTTCAAGGAAAATGAAGAGACTAAAAAAGCCCCATTCTAATTTAATTGTTTCTTTTCGGATTCCTCTATGAGATATTCGAAATGAGGTATTATGATAGCCGAAGGGAGATCATATGCCAAAGTTACGACCATAAGAAGTTTTATTTATGGTGCATCTCTTTGTTTATGTGTATATCTATATTTTATTATGTTCTAACATAAGTCTAGATTAGTGATATGTGAGTGGTCTACCTATTCATTGTGTTTCTTTACATGTCCCCAATGGGGTTAGGGTATAAGGAGTTAGGGATTGAACTGGTTGAAACCTTGCAAGACCAGCCTCGCCAACCCTGACGATGTTTCATAGCAAAAGAAAATAAACATGAGGGGGTAGGAGATCCTTTCAAAATATTGCTTGAAGAAGCCCTCAAATGAAAAAATAATGCGATCATGAATAACTTTGCACAAATCCTTTGGCGGCTACCCACAGGCAACACATATTCATCTAACAGCCACTCTGGAGGTGCCACTCCTTTTAAGTTACAAGTTAACTTTGACATTCCCATATTTGAAGGACACATAGATGCAAATGTTGTAGATAGATGGTTAAATCTGTTGGAAGGATATTTTACAATTTATGACTTTTTCAATGGGGAAAGTTTTACTTTTTCACTCCTCAAAGCTGCCCCACATGTCACGGAGTGGTGGGAAACCTAATGTGAACAAAAGGACAAGAGGAAATTATCACAGTTTTCAATCGCACCCACTTAGAATTCTTTATGAAATTCTATTAACAAAGAATATTACCTTTTCGGGAGCTATGAATATAAATACCTAAATTGGACCATGTTGTGATAAGAAAGGGACCAATATGTGTAAGAGTTCACAAACTTTTTTCATACCCTTCACAAGAAGCGAGGTATTAAGGATTCTAGGTGGCATTTCATACTCGAGTATCATGGTTTTGTACACAAGTACATCTAGGACAAGAAGGAGTTCCTAGACATATCCTTGCTTCGCACCACCTAATAATATGTTGTTAATATTGAACATAAATTTAAACAAAAGAAGTGAGACATTGGATTTGTGAATCTGAAGCAAAGGAGAGGCGCCTCCAAACCACATAGCAAAGGACAAATCCAAGGAGGGGTTATCCAGGACAACCCACTGAAAATGCAAGAAAATAGAAAGAATGACACATGGAAATGGTATGAGTTCCATAAGAGCCCCACTCACTACACAAGTGAGTGCCGAGCTAGGTAGTCACTGGTGGCCGAGCTGAAGGCCTCCAAATTAGATATATGTTCCAACTCTGAGTTAATATCTCATAAGGGGAATGACAAATTTAAGTAGATTATTGATGCAGAGCCTAGTGGCACCATTGCCACCACCAAGATCAAGAAGGATGAGCCCGAAGATCGAGAGGAAGGTGGGGCAGCTCTTCCACTCACAGACATGGGTCAAGAGTTCTCTGTTGTAGTTCATTGTTAGCATTGGGAGCCAAAAAGAACCTCATTCCAACATAGGTCATGAGACACTTCATCTTACCGACCACACCACACCAGTATTCGTACACCATTGGGTGGCTTCACCAAGGGAAAGATCTCTACAATAGCTAATAGTGTCATTTTCCATACAAGATCAAACCCTTCGTTATGAAACTAGCTCAAGAAAATATAGAAAAGATACATCAAAGCCTTAGAATTCAGCCTCTTCGAGGGGGCAACCTCCTTTACATTACATAAATGAACAATTCTTGGATGATTCAAATGACAAAACCTCATTTCTATATATAGGAGTCTAAGGAGTCACAATATAACCCAACCGACCTAACAATAACAATATAAAGCCACAAAAATAACAATAGAGGGATTCTATGGGGCACAGTAATAACAATATGGGGATAATAGTGGCACAACCATATTAATAAGGGATGCAACTACAATATTAATGAGGTAATCACTAGTATTATAGGGACCCAACATGCCCCTCTCCTTTAAAAAAGTGTTGTCCTCAACGCTTGAGTAGTTATGGATGCTTCTGTATAAAATTCTCATCCTCCCATGTGGAATCTTCAGCAGATAACTTCTTCCACTTGATAAGATACTCCGAAATTGATCAATTTCATAGTTGTCGAGTTCTTGTTTCTATCACTGCTTCCGGTTCCAATATAATTTTTCCTTCCTCATCAAGTTTTGGCAATATTGTTTGAACTGGGAGCTTGTCACCTATAACATTCTTTAAACATGAAACATGGAAAACTGTGTGCAATCGAGAAGCTGCAGGAAGCTCTAATTTGTATGCCATAGTACCAATCTTTTGCA
>APFE031160267.1:408755-420040 GCA_000404065.3 Pinus taeda
TTATTATTGTTAGGTCGGCTGGGTTATATTGTGACTGCTTAGACTCCTATATATAGAAAGGAGGTTTTGTCATTTGAACCATCCAAGAATTGTTCATTTATGTAATGTAAAGGAGGTTGCCCCCTCAAAGAGGCTGTATTTTAAGGCGTTGATCTATCTTTTCTATTTTTTTCTTTAGCTGGTTTCATAGCAAAGGATGTGTTGGATAGGACTCATGAAGTATAATGATGAAGCTTTCGAAAAGTTCAAATCATTCAAAGCATTGGTTGAAAATGAATCAGATCGTAGAATCAAATGCCTCCGATTTGATTGAGGAGGGGAATTTACCTCGGATGAATTTTTCGATTTTTGTGAAGAGCATGGAATAAGAAGGGAATTCTCTACTACAAGAACTCCTCAGCAAAATGGAGTAGTGGAAAGGATGAACAAAACGATTCAACAAATGGCTCGTGCTATGTTTGATGAATCTGGAACTCCTGCGACCTTCTGCAGTGAAGCTGCATTCGCTACAGTTACTATTCTCAACAAGACAAAAATCTGGGTAAACAACACTTAGACTTCTCATGAACTTTGGTATGGTAAGACTCCCACGGTAAAATACTCTAAAATTTTTGGAAGCAAATGCTATATCAAAAGGACTGATGAAAATCTTGGAAAGTTTGAACCTAGAGTAGATGAAGACATTCTCCTTGGTTACTCTCCCCACAGCAAAGCATATAAGTGTTACTATAAAATAATTGCAAAAATTGTTGAAAGTATTGATGTAGTGGTTGATGAAGATGGAAACACTTCTAGGCAAGTAAAATCTGAAGAGTTCAAAGATGATGAGGACTATCGTTCAACATCAAATCATAATCATGATGAAGAAGAAACCCATTAGGAACTAGAAGAACAGGTAAGGATAGAAGAAAAGACTCCATCCAGGTACGTTCAGAAGAATCATCCAAAAACCCAAGTTCTGGGACAGAAAGAGGCAGGTGTACAAACAAGAAGAACTATTTCATAAGCTTCAAGCTGTCTAGCATTGCTCTCCTCTACCGAACCACAAAATTTAAAAGAGGCATGCAAGGATGAATGCTGGGTCAAGGCCATGGAGGAAGAACTTGAACAGATTGAAAAGAATAACACTTGGGAATTGGTTCCTAGACCAAAAGATAAGAATGTCATAGGGACAAAATGGATTTTCAAAAATAAGCAATGTGGTTAGAAACAAGGCAAGACTTGTTTGTAAAGGGTATGCGCAACAAGAACGGGTAGACTTTGAAGAAACTTTTGCACTAGTTGCTAGACTTGAGGGTATAAGAATGTTCCTTGCTCTTTCTAGTTTTCAGAAGTTCAAAGTATTTCAGATGGACGTGAAATGTGCCTTTCTGAATGGAGACTTGGATGAAGAACTATATATTGAGCAACCAGATGGGTTTATCCTCGGAAATGATCCAAAACTTGTATGTAGACTCAAAAAGGCTCTCTATGGTTTTAAATAGGCTCCAAGAGCTTGGTATTATCTATTGGATAAGTACCTTCATCAACAAGGTTTTTCAAAAGGATCAACAGATAGCAATCTATATATAAAAATTGACAAGGATAAATTGCTAATACTTGTTGTGTATGTTGATGATATCATTTTCGGTAGAAATGAGGAAGACCTGAGTCAAAACATTTCCTTAGTGATGCAAAAAGAGTTTGAAATGTCTCTGCTTGGTGAGTTCACATATTTTCTTGGTTTACAAGTTCAACCAAACAAAGGCAGTATTTTTTTTTATCACAAACCAAGTATTTCAAGCAGATCTTGAGGAAATATGGGATGGAGGATTCGAAACTAGTATGTGCCCCTATGGTAACAAGATGCAGACTCAGCACAAATGATGAATCAATAGTTTTACAACAACCAACCTATAGATCCATGGCTGGTAGTCTACTTTATTTAACAGGCACCTGACCAGACATTACGCATGCAGTAGGGATAGTTGGAAGGTTTCAAGCAAATCCAAAGGAAACTCTTCTTCAGAAGTCAAGAGAATTTTCAAATATCTTCAAGGAACTCAAAACTATGGATTATGTTGTCCTAGAGGTACAGATCTCACACTTCATGCATATATAGTTGCAGATTGGGCAGGAAGCGAGGATGATAGGAAAAGCACTAGTGGTTGTGCATTCTTCATGGGTCCTAAATTAGTATCTTGGTTCAACAAGAAACAAAGTTCCATTGCATTATCTATAGCTGAAGCAGAATATGTAGCTACTGCATCTTGTTGCACACAACTCTTTTGGATGATGCAAACATTGCATGATCTTCAAATCACTTGTACTCCACCCATTTCCATTTTTTGTGATAATACAAGTGCAATCAGTATTTCAAATATCCTGTCATGCATTCAAAGACTAAGCACATAACTATCAAGTATCATTTTCTCTGGGAACAAGTGATTGAACAAAAGGTCAAGTTGGAGTATGTTCCATCTAAGGAACAAGTTGTTGATATACACACCAAACCACTGCCTAGGGAGACATTTGAATACCTCAGACAGAAGCTAGGGGTAGTTGATGCATCATCTTGCTGTTGAATCTTGTCTTTTTTTAGAGATTAATGGTTGTACAAGAGTTTCAGGTGGGTAATCCATGTACATACACTGGTTTTTGTTGGTACAGTCGTGTATATTCTAGTTTGAAGAAAAGGAGTGGAGCCAGACTCAAGATGAAAAGAGTCTATTATGGGTTTAACAGAGATCATCTGGCATAGGTTCAGCGGGAGCATATATTCTTCTAATAATGCATTGTTGGCATTATCTTAGAAGATCTTGGTTCAATGTCACAGTTGTTTTGATTTCAAGTGGAACAGAAGCAAAAGAAAAACATGGTTGCTGGTCTGAATGATGATTGACAGATACTTGCTCTCTATGTCAGTATTTCTTTTCTTTTCTTATCAAGGTCATGTAATAGCCTATCTTGTTTTCCCCACTATGCCTGGGATGAATGAAGTAATGTTCTTATCTTTATCATGCAAATTCTTAGTGTATCCCCACTTGATTGGGTAGATGAGTCAATTCCCACTTGTTTGGGAGATGGATGTATGGATGATTCTTTGATGTTAGGAAGTTCATTTATAGTATATAAAGTCATGTTTCTCGTGCAGAACATCTTCTTGCACATCTTGCCTACAGTCAGGGCGAGCTTAGACAGCACAGCAGAGCCGAAAATTCAGCATGTACTCAGGGGGAGCATAACCCTTTGCCCTTGATGTCAAAGGGGGAGAATGACTTTAAGTAACTTGGGGTTGCCATCAATTCCAAAGGGGGAGATTGTTGGCATTATGATACAGGTTTGGCACTATGGCATAGGTGTTGTCCTTGATGGCAACTCACTCAAAGTGCAGATCACAGTCCAGGATCTCAAAATGAAAGAAAATATGGTATACGCAGGTTCCTCTTATCCAAGTTGCGTATACACACGGGATAACAAATCAAAAGGCGCGTATGTGTATGCACACACTTTCATGCAAGAAAAAGCGCGTACATGTAGGAAAATTTATGTTTGATCCATTGTATTTAGTCTGACAGATTTGAACCTATGGTTTTTGTCCTTGGTATTGCATACAAAGTGTTGAACCCTAGCATTAGGTCCCTAGTATTGTTTCTCAATGGTTTTGGACCATGGTTAAGAAAGGCCTAAGACTATAAAAAGGGAAGGAGATCATTTGGCAAGGTGATTGATCAGAGGATTGAATATCTAAAGAAGAGTAAGATCTAGAACACTGGGATTGGTTTATGGTGCATTGTTGAATCTAATCCAAGGAGGAACTTGAGCGCTAAAATATGGATAAGTTCTATTGGTGGATCTAGACCTTAAGGCTTAAATAGTAGTATCATTGAATGGTTTTTGATCTATTGTATTCAACGCATGATTAGATCTCTAAATCTGATAAACTGGGTATATTTGATGTCTAAATACTTGAAAAGAGAAATTTTCCTTGTATAGATCTGTACGCAGGTTCGACTAGGTATAAGCGTGTATACACGCAGGCTCAACAACTTAAGGAAGTGTATACGCCAGTTGGCATTGATACAGATGTGTATGTACACAGGTTATGCATAGTGAAGTAGCATACGTTTCATGAAATATGCTTTGGCTGCTTCTGGTTATTGCTGTAGTGTTTTGGGTTCAGAATTGGTGCCTGGTTACTATTATTGTTGTTTGGTTACAACATTATAAGAAGTTCTTGGTTGATTCTATATTGGGTTGTACAAAGGAGATTGATTGATGCAGATATACTTGATGTATGTTTGATGTTATTCACGGATCTAGTCTAAAAATTTATGAAATGTGGTCCTTGGAAGAAAAGAGAGGGTTGTAGCCTTCTGCAGGTAGCAGCCTTCATACTTGTACCTCAGCTAGTGTAAGAGCTAAAGGGGGTTGTAGCTCCCCTCAAGGTGAAGCTAGAGAACGAGAGAAGGTTGTAGCCTTCTGCAGGTACCAGCTTGCGTACTGGTATAAGACTGCACCAGTACAGAAACATTGTAAAAAGAAGTTTCTAATTGAAAGAAGATAGAGTTGAATGTCTAGATGGTTCTAACACACAGATTTAAGATTAACATCTGAAGAATAATAAAATTACAAGTTTGTGAGTTATACGCTATTTTATTTAACTGAAGTTGTGTATATACGCTGGTTTATCTAACTAAAGTAGCGTATACAAATTTGTATATGAATTGAAAAATAATTAACTTGATAACATTGATTCACCTGCCCTCTCAGTATTATTTCCAACAAAAAGTTATAATGAAAATACCACGATGACCTATTTGGAGCAGAGAAACCCGAGAATCCAAAGCTCTGATACCAAATGTTATGAAACCATCTCAAGAAAAGATAGAAAAGATAGATCAATGCCTTAGAATTCAACCTCTTCGAGGGGGAAACCTCCTTTACATTACATAAATGAACAATTCTTGGATGATTCAAATGACAAAACCTCCTTTCTATATATAGGAGTCTAAGTAGTCACAATATAACCCAACTGACCCAATAATAATAATATAAAACCACAAAAATAACAATAGAGGGATTTTATGGGGCACAGTAATATCAATATGGGGATAATAGCGGCACAACCATATTAATAATGGATGCAAATACAATATTAATGAGGCAATCTCTAGTATTATAGGAACCCAACACCCTTGATATATGGGGTATTGTGTGATGTTTCGTCTATTGAATTTTGTGATGTTTTATTAGGCTAACTATACTTGTGGGAGTGACATGTTACGTATGATTTTATGCCTCGCACTATTATTATTACTTTGGGCAATAAGTTGTATAGGATACCAAAGGTAGCACTCACTACCATTGTTTTGTTGATCACTATGAAGCAATGTAGTAACATCATTTCCAAAATTGGGAAGTTTGTTTTCCTTATGATTTTCCATGAGGGCTAGAAAAATATTGTGGCCATGACCTCCAAATAGGGCTCCTCCCCACAACAGACACATATGGATGATGGGCCTCTAAATTAGACATAAATTAAGGCCCATGCATCTAATTTAAAACATAAATCAAGGCCTATGACCATCCTTCAGCACATTAAACCTCTCTTTTTGCATTACATAATTTACTTTTAACTTTAATATATTCATTATGAAGGTTTATGAATAATTGAATATTTGTGCCTAATATTATTTATTTTTTGTGGAGTATTATGAGAATATTGGGTAGATTTGTTGGCTGGATAAATCGTTCTTGCGGACAAGACCGATCTCCCTAGTATCGAATGATATCTAGCAACAAGGAGCACAAACAAATTTACTTTTCTCTAAACATGTTTCAATTCATAAATGAAAACTAAGAGGTGTAACAGATCCTACCTCGGTCCAATGCTTGTTTGTGGCAGCTTTGTTTCAACAGCTTCAAGAAGTTACCTTTTAATAACCTGCATACACAAGCAAACACACATCAAAAAACACCTGCAAAGATATTATAATAAAACATGTTCATTATGAATATCAAGGAGCTCATAAAATAAATCATTAGAGACAGTTCATTAATAAAAACAAACTTGATTGTTTTAACTTTATGAATAAAAGAACCTTACAACCTTTGCCTTGATGTTGCACAAGTTCTTTCCAGGGTTTAGCAAGAGTCTTCTCTACTTTGACAAACCTCACTCACTTCCCAAATGAAATGAAAGGTATGTGATCTCTCCTCTCACAAGCTCAAAAAGGAAGTCTAATTTCCAGCAGCATTTACCCTCAAGAATCTTCAGCTTTCAACCCCCCCTACAACCAGCCCAATGCTTGAATTTATAGTGCAAATGGAGGAAGTTGCAGCTCCACCATTGAAGGGATAAGTTTCTCCTTCAATGGGATAAGCACCTCATATCATGGAGTTAGCTCCCTTAGTTATGGAATGGATGAACCAAGGTGGAGTGGACTTGCCAGCGCAATATTCCTTCTATAAGTGTCCAGAAGTGACCCAAGGTAAGTTTTTAAGAATGAACTCACGCCTTTTTAACTTTTACAGGGGTTCGCACCCATCACTTGACAGACAGAGCAGTCAGGTTCACAGGAAACATGACCATTGGGTGCGGCACCGCAGGCAATGCTAGGAGAAAGTGTGAAACCAAGATTTGAGATATTTTTAAGGTCTTTCTCCCATTTTCAAGGCTTGACATGAAGAGTTGAGGCTTAAGACTTGCAAAGGAGTTATGTATGAGTGTTGATGGACTCACAAAAACTATAGAAAGTCATGGTGACAATTTTTTGCGTAACAGATTGCCCCCTAAAGTGAGAAGTCTGTAATAAATGAGCATGGTTTTTGATCATCTAAGAAAAGTGAAGGACTTTATCATTTCAAGGATCTTCCTGTGGATGCTCCGGTTGGAACTTGTAAAAACATTCAACACAAAATATATATATGTGAAAATATCATCGTTGAGGTAGGCATTACCATACTCAGATCAAAACTGACTAAGAACTATCTAAAACTGTTCTGGTACAGGAATAGTTTTGTATTACATTACAAGTAGAAACATATGGACACAGTATGGGCGCAACCATCTGTTTATGAATAGTCCACTATATAATGATAACAAAATTCCTCGCAGCTTGGATGGTGGAAACTAGATTCAGGGTCTTCATTTCTACTTCTCAAACTAGTACAATTCTATCCATGTGAATAAATGTGTCGAGGTCGAACATGCTAGAAAGCACTTGATTACTAGTTAATGATGTAAACTATTAACAAGTGTGAGAGGAACCACTAGTAATGTAAATGGCCCTCAAAGTACTTAGTACAATCCATGAAATGTGAATGAATGAGTCGATGTCGAACACATCACAGAATCCTTTGATCGAAGGTCAATGATGCAACCTGTCGTCAAAGGCGAGAAACCTTCCAGAGGCATGCAGATTCCAAGGCACTGACGATTTCTAGATTATCTTCCTAAATAATGAGTCGAAGTCGATAGAAAGCGATCTATCATATGCAAGCCCATAACATGAAATCATAGATTAAGTATGAAGAAATATATTTAGCAAGAACTAACTTAAGGACGGTCAATGATGGATGACAGATATTTTGTAGGTGAATGGTTTTTTTGTACAGACCTCTTGAACACATAACGACATTGCAGATGGCTTGGTGACAATTGACCTAAAGCTAATACCCGGAAACCAGCTGAAGACTTTCAATGTGGCTTGATTAACTGTTAGGTAAAGGATTTCCCAACCCAGGTGATTAAAAGTGTCGTGTTCAAGAGTGATGGAAAGTTTTTCAAACACAAAGTACAACAAACAGGTTCATTTTTCTCTCTTTTCCCCCACCATTTCTGGCAAGTACCTCTTTATTTTTGACAAGCTTGAGGAGCATAACATTTGCTTGGTTATAAGCTCATCCTTCGGATGAGTCCAACTTAGTTTAGATTCAAACCCTAAGAAGGAGTGGTTCATTCGTGTTTGTAATTGAATAGGTCCTTTACTGTCAAATTTTAATGAATCCAGTATAGGAGAAAGTCGATGTTTTTCAATTTTAGGGAGTCAGAAGAAAAACTTAAGAAAACTCCATGGTTGTCCTTTTTTCATAAATTTGTGTCTCCCAAGTCCGAAAAAGTATAAAATAATACCTGAGAGAATCGCTTGATCATTATGATCAAGGAGTACTTTTCATAATTATTGCCTTCAATCTGAAAAAGTAAAAAATCGATTGAAAACACGTCACTTTATTACCAATATCGAACTTAAAATGACAAAAGTCCGACAATCTTTTCATGTTTATACGGTTAGAAAAGAGCTGTAAGTAGGCCGTCTTTTTATTTCCATTTTAACGAGTCTAAAAAGAAAAACTCATCAATATTTTCATATTTTATGAGTTAGAAAAGAGCTTAAAGAGGACTCCTATGTGTTTTTGTTGAGAATGACCAATTTCGCCTAAACACCCAATATTCTGCACAAAAACTGCAAAAATTACTCATATTTGTTTTAAAAATAGTAAAAATGTACCCAAAGTGACATTTTCAAAGTAAAAAATAAATAAATTAAATTTATTTATTCAAAAAATCTTATAAAAGGGGCTTTCACAAGTTCATTTTCAACGTTTGGCTTTGGAGTAAAAAGTAAGAGCTTTTGGTAAGAAAACTTCCTATGGAGATTGCGGACAATCTGACCACTGGAATTGAGAACTGTCTTCTCCAGGTAATCCACATTTCCCCTGACTTGCATTTCATCCATTTAAAATTTTTTTTTAGGGTTTAAAAATTGATTTTTAGAGGAAAATTAGGGCAAAAAATCACTCGTGGTAGTTGCGCAGGTACGCCATGTGGTGCCTGCGCACCCCGATTTTTCTGTGCACAGGGAAAAGTCGGGTTTCCGCACCTGTCCTTAAGGAGAAGTGCTCAACTACACAATGTCTCTAAAAGTATGGGTGCGAACCCCGCGGAATGCGGATTTAAAACCCTAAATTCTTCATTTTTGCCCCATAGATTTTGAAATGAAATGTTGTAAAGCACCTATTTTGCAATGTAGGTACACAAGATGCTTGTTTGGCAGGAAAGAGAGCACGAGGACATGGATCAATCCGCATTACTCCATCCACCTTCATTACAACCATTGAGAGCATGTAGGCTATTTAAATTTTGGACGATACCTGGCATGAGGGCACAGGTAGACTTTCTACAATGGCTGGTGGACAGGTGGAGCACGTAGGACCAGTGCTTCATTATTGGTGGCAACCAGCTCAAAATTGAGCCGGATGACATATATTTTTTGACTGGCTTGCCCAAAAGAGGCGAGGAATTATCTTTATTCGGATCTAGGCCAGGTGGCCAATCTGTCGCTAGTCTCCCACTAGAGTTTTGTAATAACCAAACTCCAGAAAAACGGATAGATGTTAAAACCATCTCCCATCCTGAACTAAAAGTGATCGCCTTTACTATTACCAGAATCTACGGGAGCGCAACATTGCATCTAGCTACTGGTTCCCAGATGCGCATGGCAGTAGACTGCTTCCAAGGCACCATCTTCAACTGGTGCGATGCTGTATTGGCCAATGTGAAGGGCCAATTGACTAGGGCAATGAATGGACAGCTAAAGAACTTTGGATATGGTTATTTAGTTGTTAGCTTTGCCCTAGACAGGGTACCTATGCTGGTTCCATAGCAACTTACTGTTGAGGTTGAACTTTGTTACACTGAAATTTGTCACCATGACTATCTGCAGTTAATATGGCTCCATCAATAGTCATATTATCCTCCTTGTCAAGCCTAATACCTCTGCTCTCCATGTCAAACTTCAAAAAAGAGAGAAAGTCATTAAAAATCATGTTTATCTCTGGGTACGCAGGTTCTCTCTACCTTGCCTGCGTGTACGCATCCCAAGCTCATTGTACCTGCGTACTTGTACGCTCTGTAAGTCAAGGGATGGGTGGGTACTCCTGTAAAGGTCAAAAGGCGCGAGTTTCATCTTAAAAAAAGTTACTTGTGGTCACTTCTAGAGCTTTCTAGAAGAGTGTTTGACGTGTATTGAGCGCCTCCAGATGGTTCATGCATCCCTATGATAGAGGAACTTATCCCATCAAGAGAGGAGCTACCCCATCCAAAAGAGGGAGTATCCCATTGATGTTGGAACTGAATAACTTCCTCTAGAACACTATAAATACAGGCCCTGGGCCAGAGGAGGGGAGGTTGAAAGCTGAACATTCCAAAGGGTAGATGCTGCTGGAATTAGGACTTCCATTGTAAGCTTGTGAGGAGAGATTACCATCCCTTCTTGTTTCATTTGGAAGTGGGTGAGCTTGTCAAAGTAGAGGAAAACTCTTGCTGGACCCTGGGAGGAACTTGCACAACACCAAGGCTCAGGTTGTAATGGTTTCTTTTTTGTTCCCTTAATACAAATAAGTCCATTCTTCTCAATGATTTGTTGTTAATGAATTGTTTCATATACTCCTTGGTCTATATGTTGAATATGCTTTGTTTTATGGAATATTCAGGTGTTATGTAATCATTTGATTGTTAGTGTATGCAGGTTTCAACATGAAGGAGGAGCTCATATGGATCAACGAAGCTAGGCTGCTACAACAAGCGTTGGACTTAAGGTAAGATCGAAAAACACTTGGTTTCTCATAGGATAATGCATGTTTAGAGAAGGATTGCTCTTACTTGTTTTGTTTGTCACTAGAGAGTCTTAGACTCCTAGGGAGGTTAGTTTTGTTAGAAAAAATAACTCTTTCCGCATGACAAATTGGCGACTCCGCTGGGGAATCCATTGATGTGATTGACTTTTCCTTTAAGTGATACTTTGATCTGAAAAGAGTTTTTTTCTTTTGTTTTTTGATTGCTTGACTGTGTTTTTGAGTGGGTTAGCTTAGAGTCGAGTTAGAATTTAGTTTTTCTTCATTTTGCAGTAGTACGCACCCTCTGAGTTAGACACAGTGCATACTTGTACGCACTGTATCTTTGCACACAGAGCGTGGGCGCACCTGGTTAAACAGGCTACCTACGTACCCTGTTAAAATTGAGAAAATTTCATTTTCACACCTTTTTTCCCTTTATATTTTGTTTTTCTTAGTCTTTACTGCCGAGATCCACTGGTTGTCTGTCAAAAATCTTCACCTGAACTTGTCCCATTAGTGTCGAAAGTTTTAGTGAAATTCATTGAAATTTTAGCCTTAGGGTTTTGATTTTTGTATTAGTCCTGTAGTGACTTTGGATTTAGAAGTTGTGGAACCTTAGATATCTCTGGTTTTGTCAGTCTTCTTAGAAGTCAGACCAGTCGTAAAGTCTACCCGCGTGAGCGACC
>APFE031160279.1:0-35519 GCA_000404065.3 Pinus taeda
TTCATCAATTATCTAGTTGATGAAGGGTGTAGGGTAGTTGTCTTTTGGACAAGCTTGGTTTTCATCCCTATAATTGACGCATACTCTAATCGTTCCTTGTTTTTTCATTACAGGAACAATATTCGATACCGAATTGGTTAGAGGAACCGGGTAGATAAAACCAGCATGGAGAATCTTTTCAACTTCCGCTTTGATGGCAGCGGCTTTCTTGGGGTGCACTTGTCGGAGCCGTTGTCATACTGGTTTGACATCTGGATACATCTTGATTTTGTGTTCAACTATGCTCGAGTCAATGCCTGGAATTTCTTCATATGACCATGCAAAGACATCTGTGAACTTGTGAAAGAGAGCATAATATATTTCCAGTTTTGAAGGAGAACAAGATTTTCGAACATGAATATTCTCTATAACATTCGGTTTGGTCGAGATATTGATGGCGATAGTCTCTTCAATATTAGACAGGTTCCACTCAGAATCCACCGTGTTTACAGTATTTAATAGAAAATCAAAAACTTAGGGATGATCAAAGTCATTGGAATTATCTTCCTTACAGTCCGGAAGATGGGAATGATGGTGGTAATCTTCCCATGGTGCCTCATCAATCATCATTGACTGAACAATTCCTTCGTCTGTAGGATGTACTTTTGACCAAGGATCTGAAGGGGTGCCATGTTCCTTATACCTATCTATCCAAATGCTTGATGAGCGTTGATTTGGGTTCGCCTCCCATGCCGAAAACATTGATTGCTACAATATTTATATTTGGCTTGGAGGCAGACCTCGTGATGATCCATGCTAACATCGTGATCGGTTATCTTCTGAATGGAAGACACCATATTGCAGGTTTCTACCATGGCTACTTCTGCCAGATTGTTTGGAGGAAGTAGGGTAAAAGTCCCCATTAATGTAAGGTCTTTTAGTAGGCCTACTCCGATATTTTGAAGCGAATGAGGGCTTCCATGGATCATCAGAATGCTTCCCATAACTTGTGAACTGTTGGGGAGAAATTTTTGTTGGTCGATGATTATAATTCCTCCTTGGAAAGGAAATGCAGTCTTCCTAAAGTACGTCGACACAACTGCAGCCATAGAATATATCCAGGGCCTTCCCAGTAGGATGTTGTAATTGAGGTTTCTGGCGATAACTTCAACATCAATTTCCACTGTCTTACCCCCAGTTTGAATTGCAAGTTACTTAAAATCCCGAAAGGAGTGTAAGTTCGTCCATCAAATGCTTTCAACGTCGTTGACGATCGCGATAAGGGTGGTGAGCCCAAAGTTTTCCAGCAACTCATCGACATAATACATGTAGATGCTCCCTCATCAATGATCGTTCGATGAATAGTTTTATTAAGGGCTTTAACTTGAATAAGGAAAGCAAGTTGAGCTGGTAACTGAGGGTCATATCCTTTATGATTAAAGGCCACAAGATTGGAATCCGCTGGGTCAATCCCACCTATTTCTAATAATAGAGCCCATTTTTGGGAGGGGCAATTTTGCAGTACCTCAAGTGTCGACATAGCGGACGACGATTGGGCCAGGCCCTCTACTATATTATAATTCTGTGCTACCCTGGCACGAGGATTAAATGTCAATTTGTGTACTACTGCCTTTGGTGGCTTTATCGTTAGCTCAGGAATGATGGGTGGCACAACTTTAGTTGAAGTTTTTGTCGAACTACTAGGTTGATCAGTAGCCTTGTTGTTCGACAGCTATGGATTCCCATAATCTTTATTCCTTGTCGATATCAAAGCATCATTTTGTTGTTTTGAAATGGACAACATAAGTACTTGGGATGGGGAAACATTGTCACTAGCAACCAGATTGGTTCCTGGGTTTGGAAACGGATTAGTCAATACTGCTGAGGTTTTTGAACTCTTAAAAATTTTGTGGACTTTAGCTTTATGAGGACATTCTCTCGTCCAATGATCCTCATCACATATCTGACATCCCGCAAGGGGTTTCCTTTGCCCAGAAGGGTTTGCAGAAGGTTTCTCAGGAGATGAATTATCCTATTTCTTCTTTTTCCCTTTGTTTTTCTTCTTGCCTCCTGGTTGCTTCGGCTCTTTGCCTTTGTCAGTTGACATGGCACTCACCTCTGAGGCGAGAAGTTCTTCATTTGAATTTTGACCAGAAATCTTACGGGCTTTCTTGTTTGTAGCCTTTGTCGATTTCGTACTTGTCGTACCTATCACGCCATCGTTGGCATGAGAGTCCTTGTTCGATTTAGGAGGAGAAGGAATGGAAAATTCTGGTCTAGGAGCATCAAGAATTTTGTCATAGAGCATGCCAGACTGAGTATAAATCAAGTCTAGATATTGCGCATGAGAAATGACTTTCCCTTTAGTGACGACCCCTCCCTTCGCCACATCTTCTATTATAGAAGGTAACAATGACTTAATAAACCATTCAGCTAACAGCTGATCAGGAACTTATGTTTTCACCATTCTACGACGATGCCGCCACTCATGGATATGATCAGATATATGAGTGGCTGTTGTCTGTTTGAAATTGGTAAGAAGCTCTGTTCCTGTTTCGTACCTTATGGGTAATTGAAAATGGGTTAAAAAGGTTGTGGCTAATGTTCTGAAGTTATCAAATGAAGCTCTTGGCAATTCAATGTACCATTTTGCTGCTGGACCAGTTAACGTTCTCTGAAAAAGGCAAAGCCTAATAAAATCATGGTTGAGAGTGTTAGATGAACACCACAGATGAAAGGTCATCACGTGATTTGACGGGTCTTCACTCGGATTTCCATTAAATTTAGGAATATCTGACGGAAGTTTGTGAGGAATCACTGGCCACCAAGGGGCGTAAGCAATTGGATCGTTTGTTAGCCGATTTAGATCTCGTAACTCTAAAGTCGCCACGAAGGGAAACTGTTGATTCAAGTTCGGCGAAGCATACCCAGGATAGGATGGTATTGCCTGAGCAATGGGTCTTTGCATACCACCATCATGCATTTGATGCTGATAACTTTGGTAAGGTTGATGAGCATAACCATTATAAAATGATTGATGTTGACCGTTTTGAATATACGGTTGCCCATTACTTGCAAAGATTTGTTGCTTAGATCCTTGGTAAGCTTGTTGGAATTGCAGTTGTTGATATGGCACTAGCCATGGTTGTGAAACCATGTGTTGTTGTCCAATACTGACCATTTGACCAGATGAGGGGTAATATTACGCATTTGAACCTGGGTTGCTCCTGTTAGGGAGCCACTAATCAGTGATTGTGGCTGTGTCAAGGAGACAGGAGGATATTATATTGCAACCTGAGAAACTCGAGGTTGACATACAACAGGCAACACTTGTACTTGCGACACTGTCACAATGGCCGGTGTAGTGGGGATATTTGACATGGTAAACTTTTTTGCATTGAGTATACAACTCTTGGTTGTTGAGGCAGTATTGGCACCCAACTGTTGGACGTAATTCTAGTATGACCCGAATTTTGTTGCGAACTCCCATATGGTTTTTCTCCTAGAGGAAACAATGAAAGGGCATACTGCCCCCCATATGGTGGAAATACAGTGCTCAAAGGACCGATTTCCCTCTGGGGACAAGATTGCACAAATTGATACTGTTGCGAAGGATCAATTTATTGAGACTCAACATAAGAGATTCCAGATATTATTCTAGACGAACAAACAGGAACAGACCATACTGTCGAAATAGTCCCTGGATGGACTCCATCTAGCGGTTGAGAGCTAGTGGGGACAGATGGTATACCGACGAACATTGTTGGAGTTGCAACAGGAGGTTCTGCTATTGCTGCATCAGATGACACAGTCCTAGATGTTGACGGTTGTTCAGACATGTCTAGTCTATCCAAGAGATTTCCTAGTGATTCTGCAAGAACTTGCAATGAAGGGAGACTAACTTCTCATGAAGAAGGATATAGGGTGATCTCGGCTCCAAAATGCAATGGAGTACTAGATGAAGGATCTTCCACAATCTCTTCTATAGAAATCAAATCAGGTGGGAGAGGTAGACCATCAAGTCCGTAAAATATTTCTGGTGCCGAGGAACGTATAGGTTCTGCAGCGACATATGTTTGGGGAATAACACCTTCCGAATTAGCTGTAGATGGAGTTGGTTCACGATTAGAAGTGTTTACCGTCACACAAGGATAAGTTATAATGTCCTCTTGTGGTTGCAGAATTTCCTCTGTAGAGGCAGGGATACCAGAAATGGTTGGAGTAACTGGAGTCTCTAAGGATGTCGGAACACTTGTTCCAATCAAACCAGGGGACTTTGATCCGGTTAAACGAGTTCGCTTTGTCTAGAATAGTTTCGTTTTCGAAGTCAAAGATGGTTGACTCGTAAGTCTCCGCAAACGATGGGGTTTCGATTTTCTTTCTTCCATGATTGCGGATTACTTGATTAATTGAAAATAAATGGGAAAAAAACTATTCCGAATTTAATGAATTTTAGACGCTTTGAGACAACTTGCTTTTTCAATTTTTAAGAGTTGAGAAAAAGCAAAAGATGACTCTAGTCGCCTTCGATTTTTAATGAGCCTGAAGTGACAAGTGCTTAGATGGACCTTTTCTTTTAAGGAGTCCTAAAAGGAATGAAAGAGACTACTCTGGAAATCTAGACAGAGGGATTGCCAAACCAATCGCAAAACTGCAGAATACTTTATACGGTACGGTAGTCAATCTTCCCGAATGTTGTGTTCAGTGCATTGCGATCGATAGGGCGGCAGACACGGCTTCCTAAGGATAAAGTATGTAGTCTATTATGGTATCCCAATATATATTCAACGTTACGTGGGAGCACAAGTCCATACTAGCACTTGTTGTCTCAAAGAGGAGGAATCATCCAACGTACAATGAAAGCGATAGTTACCAGGCTTTACAACATCGGAATGCGTCTCTAGCCTAGACTTCTAAATGTTGTGCATTAGGTTCCAAAGTGGTTTTATGTTCATTGAATTTATTTTACAGTTGATCTTTCTTAAGAAGTTTGCCTTTCAGGTTCACTTCATGATGTAGATATACAACTCCTAAAATGCAATCTAAGATGATAAACAATCATTTTATCTTTTTTCACAATGAAAATCCTAGCTACTAAGGAAAGAGAAACGAGATTCTTTTCAACAAAGAGCAAAGAGAATACACTAGATGCACTGACCTAAATCAACAAGCAGTCTAAATGCAAATGCACGTGCATGTATTTTTTTTCGCTTTCTTAATGTGTGGATGAATAAAAGAATGCTAAGTACAAATTTGAATTGTTTCAAGCGACAGTACTAATGATTTTCTTTTCAAAAAACGAAAGGAAGATAATGACGACACTTTGCGATTTTGAATTGAAAATTGCTTTCGACACTTGAAAAACTACTAATTCAAATCAAATACAAGAGTAACAGTGTAATTGACCATCAAGAACAATAGAATTCTTTTCTTTGACTCAAAACGACACTTGCGACACTTTCAAATCAAAAGATGACAGCTTGATTATGCTACTTCTTTGTAAAAGAGGACTGTAAATGGCGAACAATACATAAAAACATTTAGAGTTCTTTTACTATGGAGGTTGAATCTTGCAAAGGAGGGGAGTTTCCACAGAGGTATATTGATCACAGACATCAAAAATCCTAAATAAATTTGAAGAGAGTGAACAAGAAACCAAAATCTTTAAGCAGAAGAGGTCTTATCTGATCATCGCACTTGTAACACAGGGAAAGTGAGATGCATCTCACTTACTGCACACGGGAGGTGCGATGCATCCAGATTCCCAAGAGGAGAAGGTGCGATGGTCCAGGGACGAGACTTCAACTTGGTTCTGGGTCACAGTTTGCAGCTTAGTTCAGGGATTTAGGCTGAGCAGATGATAGTCAGTAAATGCAAATCACAGGGGCTGATCTAATGAGGCTACTTGAGCCACGACTAGGGCAATTAGGATGTCTGCAAATCAATTGTTTAGTTTATAAAAAAAACCCAGAGATAAACTGAAGCAGTGTTGATCTACTTTGCACTTGCATAGAAAATGCAGTTCGAAAGCTAGCTGGCTTGACTTCAGGCTCCATCTGTGAGTGTATAAAGCAAACAAATATAGACAAGCAAACAAACTACTCGTTCCCCAGCAGAGTCGCCATTTTTTTATCGGGAAATCTAGTGTCTATGCAGAGTTGCTAGTCCCACTAAGACGGGTAGCTATCTTAGAAAAAACAGATTAAAGTTACTTTCACTTTCCTTTATGAAAAGTAGATAGGAGAGGAGCAAAGAATACCAACCTTGATCTTTCGCTTGGTTCTCTGCTTGTTCCTTCTCCTCTTTGACAAATGTTTGCTGCTCTTCCCTTGACCACTCCACTTCAAAGAGTACCTGTAAAGTCAAAGCAACATAATACCTTCAAAGTGTAGTGATCTATAGTCATAAAAAATATAGGACCAAATATATATTAACCACATACATGCATATATCAGCTAACATACAAGAATGTGGAGGAAAACTCGAATAACTTTATTGATATATAGGTTAGAAGAGAGGATTACAACCCATTGATCTGACCTAGTTTCATCCTCCTTGCATGAAAGCCCTTCTTCACCTCATGAAAAGCTTAGATCACCCAACAATATGATATTGCACTAGGAAACCAACAACACTTCCTTACAAGATACAAGATTCCAGCCTCTGAATCTTTGGGATGAGGGATCCATATATAGATGATTGCAGGGGGGTGAGTCAGCTTCTGGGATTTTGATTAGTGTCTTCTCTCTGTTAGTTCTTTGTTCCACTTGGAGATTGATGATCTCTTACTCATCCTTGGGCGAATTCAGAGAGGCAAGTGTCACAGGAGAAGTTTCTGGAAGATTCCATGATCATCGACCTTGCAAATTGTCTCTGCCATTTGTCTACTCTTGCCCATCACACCCTACAGAAGGTCTTTCCAGTATGTATCACACTTTTTACACTGAGCAGGTGAGATGCATCACACCCTTTGCATTGGGCAGTCTGTATGGTCTAGTTTTGACCAGTTCTGAGCAGTTTTCTGTGGAGAACTTCTGGGAGATCATGTAATCAGCTGACCTTGTTCCTTTACGGCATGAAATAACACTTTTAGGGATTTATAAGCCCTTGGTTTATGGACATATGTGATTGGGGTTGTAGTGCCCAAATATGTCTATAACAACCCTAGCCTTTGACAAGCTTGGGGGGCTTCACCTCTATGTTGAACTCTATGAATTTTGCAATCCATTTAGCTCGCTTTCCATCAATATCTGGCTGAGTTAGAACCTCTTTTACTGAGGCTGAAGGTACATATGAAATCAATTTGGAATGCAGAATATAAATTTTGAATGCCTTTAAATATTTTATGAGAGCATAATCTTGTTTTTCAATAAGGTCGTACCTTAGTTCAGCGTCCATAAGAGTTTTGCTAAAAAAGGCCATAGGGTGTTCTACACCTTCATCATTTTTCTGCAATAGAACTGCTGCAAGTGTATCATAAGAGGCAAAAGAGAAGATATAAAACTCCCTAGTATAATATGGATTGATTAGAGTGGGAGCTTCCATGATAGCTTGTTTGGTGGCTTCAAAAGAGCTTCTGGAACCATCTGTCCATTTTGTTTTTGATCATTTCTTCGGCATGGAAGTGATGTGCTTAACTAGCTCTGTAAAGTTTAAAATAAACCTCCTGACAAAGTTAATATTAACTAGGAAAGATTGAATGTCCCTTTTTGACCTTGGGATGGACAATGTTTGAATTGCTTGAGCTCTTGCTGGACCGATCTTCACACCTTCAAAAGAAACATTATGTCCCAGAAGTTTGCCTTCTTCTAGAGAAAAGTGTGACTTCTTTGGGTTTACAGAAATTCCAAACCATCTACACTTTACAAACACCTCTTTAAATGCTGCAAATGGTCCTTTTGACTACTGGGAAAGACTGTTATGTCATCAAGGTAAATAAGGACAAACTTGTCCTTCTCTCCCACAAAGGCTATGTCCATGTCCCTCTGAAAATTAGCCCCAGCATTCATCAGTCCAAAAGGCATCTTGGAGTACATGAAAGTGCCCCAAGGAGTAGTGAAGGCAGTCTCTTCCTGATCTTCTGGATGTATAGAAATCTGATTGTAACCTGAAAATCCATCTAAGAAAGACATGACTCTAGCCCCAGAAACGTTTTGCAGCAAGTGTTTCATCTTAGGCAGGGGGTAGTTGTCTTTTTAGAGCATCTGTTTAGATTCATGAAGTCAACACAAAGCCTGATTTCTCCATTCTTCTTTTTTACTACCACAAGGTTAGCTATCCACTTTGAATACCTTAGGGGAGCTATGATCTTTGCATCCAATGGCTTCTTGATTTCCTTTTCAATTAATGGAAATAAGAGAGGGCTGATAAGTCTTAATTTCTGCTTAAAAGGGATGGTGTTCTTCTCCAATGGAATCTTATGCTAAATGATGTTGGTGTCATAGGTATTAATATCACTATACTCCCAAGCAAAAATATCAACAAATTCTTTCATCAGGGTGCAAGACTCAGAACTTTGGGTAGAAGACAAGTGAGTGGACAGATTTATGTACTTTGGATGGGGTGGACTCCCTACATTATGTCTATGAACAACAGACTCATTTTCTTTTTTGGCGGGCTTATAAGGTACATCATTATGATCAAACAACTTTTCTAGGGGCACCAATCCTTTGGGTATATGGTTACTAGGAAGCTGAATAATTTTATCTTGACCAATCTAGTCCTTTAGCTTGGACTAGTTGCATTCTTCAATGGTTTCGTTTTCTTGGTCAATCCGCATTTCAGAAAATTCATCAATGACCTGTAAAAACCTATTAATTTCATCATCACCTTCAAAAACTTTCCAGTATTTGACATTGTCAGGCAGAGATGGTCTATATTTCACCTGAACTTCATAAGTCAATTTAGGAGGCAAAGGAGGAAGAAATGTGCTAGCAGACACAACAAGGGAATCAGCAAGCTGGTTCTTCATTCTAGGGATGTAAGAAATGTTGAAACTATTAAAACAACCCTTGAGCTTCCATACCTCATGTCTGTATGCTTTCAACCTTGGATGCTTTGGTTGGAAAGTTTTGTTGACCTACTAAATGATAAGGTTTGCATCTCCAAACACCTTTAGACCTTTGATGGCCATTTCTTTCGCAGCGTTTAAGCCCAATATCAAGGCTTCGTACTCTACTATGTTATTTGTAACCTGGAAAGTTAATTTGAAAGATAAATGAATGCATTATTTTGTGTGGAACACAAGGAATACACTGGCCCCTGCAACTTCCTTAGAGTAAGATCCATCAAAGAACATGTCCCAAATTTGTGGGCCTTATTCCTTTGTGATTTGGCAAATCGGTTTCCTAAGCTGCATGGAGGCCAACTGGGATTCTGCAATCTGAAGAATACAGGCTCCAAAATCAGTGTCGACAGCATAGATGGGATGATTAGTGGGATTCCTTTCATCACTGATGATATAAGCCAACTGAGCTTCTCTGTATAATCTCCTACTCTCACCTCCAAAAACTGGGATGGTAGCATAGGACATATCATTTTGAAATGCTCCACCTAATATCTTGATCCAACCTCTATAGAGCAACATGCCAAACTTGGGGGTGACATCTGCTACCACAATATATATCATCATACTCTTCATGGGCAGTTGAGACAAGATGATGGCTAGGTCTTTGATTAATCCCAAACATTTCACTTTTCTAAAGTCAAAAGAAAACAAGTCATGATAAGGCTTGATAATGTCAAGACCCAACTCATCCATGACAGCCTTGGGCATTAGATTATGGTTGGCTCTTGTTATCAAGAAAACTAGTGTCCATTCAGAGCTGTTAGTCCCACTAAGACCGGTAGCTATCTTAGAAACAAACAAACTAAAGTTACTTGTGTTTTCCTTTTATGAGAGATAGATGAGAGAGGAACAGAGAGTACCAACCTCAGTCCTTCACTTGGCTCCTTGCTTATTTCCTCCTTCCTTTGACAGAGCTTCGCCACTCCTTCCTTACTTGTCCCACTTCAAAGAACACCTATAGAATCAAAGCAGCATAATACCATCAAAGCATAGAGATCTATAACCATAAAAAATATAGGATCATATGTATATTAACCATACAAATGCATATATCAATACAAGATTCAGAGATATACAAGAATATGGAGGAAAACTCAAATAGATTTATTGATAGGAGTATTATAAGAGAGGATTACAACCCATTGGTCTGACCTAGTGCCATCCTCCCAGCATGAAAGCCCTCTTCACCTCATGAAAATCTTAGATCACCCAACAATACAATGTTGCACAGAGAAACCAACAACACTTCCTTGCAGAATACCAAATTCCAGCCCTTGGATCTCTAGGATGAGGGATCCATATACAGATGTTTGCAGGTGGGTGAGTTAGCTTTTGAGATTTTGATTAGTGTCCTCTCTCTGATAGTTCTTGGTTCCACTTGGAGATTCATGATCTCTTACTCATCCTTGGGGTAATTCAGAGGGGCAAGTGTCAAATGGGTAGTTTCTAGAAGATTCTCTAGGTTTCCACCTAGCCAACTGCCTCTGCCATTTGTCTGCTCTCACTCATCGCACCCTATAGAAGGGCTTTTCAGTATGCATCACACTTTTTGCATGTGGCAGGTGAGATTCATTGCACCCTTAGCAATGAGCAGTCAATATGGTCCAGTTTTGACCAGTTTTGAGTAGTTTTTCAAGGAGAACTTCTGGGAGATGATGTAATCAGTTGACCTTGCTCCTTTAGGGTATGAAACAACACTTTTAGGGACTTAGAAGCCCATGGTTTATGGACATATGCAATTTTGGTTCCAGTGTGCAAATATGTCTATAACATTTGCCCCCTAAAGCATGAGGTCGTAAATCTTTTGATGTCGAGTGAAATGCTTTATCATGAGGATCCGAGGTTTTTCGAACTGGAAGGTGACCTGTAATAAGATACAATACAATACATTATCTTCATAATATTTTCATGATCTAGCTGAGGGGGGCATTCCCATGCTTATCTTTATAAATTCATTTTTTTGTACGTAGGACAGACAATCGTCTGTATGGCACACTGATGATTCTGGTAGATCCATCATCCCTTAGCTTGGATGATTATCTGTGCAGCTATGATGTACATTTTATGTCTTTATTTTCCTGAATATATCATAGCCCAGATGGATGAAACTAGATCCGAGGTCTTCAAACTCATTCAATCTTCGCCCGAGGTACAAGTCGATCCATGTGAAAAGATGTTTTGATGTCGAACATGGAAAGACATTTCCTGATTACCAGCCAATGACGTAAGCTATTAACAGGCGCAAGAGGAATCATCGATAATGATAATGACCCTCAAGGTACTGCAGTACAATTCACGTGGTGCGAATACATGAGTCAATGTCGAACACCACGTAAAATCTTTCGGTCGAAGGCCATTGATGTAAACCTGTCATTGGAAATGAGAAACTTGCCATTAAGGCATGCAAGCTTCAAAGTACTAAAAGGGTTGTTCCTAAGTCGACTTCTTGGATAATGAGCTGATGTCGACAATAAGTGACCCGTCATAGGAACGCCTTAATGAATCCCACATCTACGACATAAAAAAAAGCTAATGATTTTGTGGAGGTGAAAACTACCTGATGATACAAGGTTCAGGGTGGCGGTCGTGAAAGGATGAAGCGTGAAGGTATTGCAGTGGATGAGACATAAGTTGGGTTGGTGAATTCTCTGAGCGACTTCTCTTGAACATATCGGCGACACTGAAATGGATTGGTAGCATTAACCCCAAGATGGATGGTACGGAGGACCAATGGTGATATGACCGGCGAACAGAATAATGCAACCCATCTCAATCATGGTGATGGAGTGAAAGTGTCATGTTCAAGAGCGACCTGCTACCAATAAAGTTTCTTCAAGTTTTCTTCCCAATTTTTCCTCAGTCATTTCTAACTAGTACCTCTTTATTTATGTCAAGCTTGAGGAGGATAACATATGCTTGTTGTATAATTTGGCCTTTGGGAAAACCTATCACTATGTTTTAACGAGCCTAGTGACAATGAAACTCGCTCTTGTCTACATGGACAAGTTTGTCACTATTGTTTTAACGAGTTTAACGACAAGGATAACTCGGTCCTTTTCGATTTTAGAGAGTCTAAAAAGAGACAGAAAGGAAACTCCAGTATTCCTTTTTCGTAATATAATCCCTTAAGTCCGAAAAAAGTATAAAACAACACGAAAGGGATGACTTTTGGATAGTTTTAACGAGCCAAACAAGACAAGCGCTCGATCTTTTTGTGTAATGATCCCTTAGGTCCAAAAAGATTAAAATATAGAGGGGGGATGGCACTTCCAATCACTTTAACAAGCTAGAGAGGCCAATTTCTTGACAATCTTTTCATATTTTACGAGTTAGATGAAAAGATTTTAAAGGAGACTCGTTTTCTGAGGAACGAGTGATGTTTTAGGATAGCAGCTGGTTCCAGGTAAGGTTTGGAATTTTTCAATTACGATAGTGTAAAGAAGGTGGCTAATAGAATCACTCGTCGCAATTGTTCCTCAAAAGGGGTAAACAATCAAATGGAGGCATATGATCGGTTAAAAAAGAGTGGAGATGATGGTAAGAGCACGACCAAGGTTTAAAAGCTAATAATTATGCAATTGCAATGGTTATTTACCAAAGGTGGGTTCATTTTTTAATGATCTTAAACTCTGGTGGAACATATGCTCATTGCTAGGTTTACTTTTTAACGAGCATGAACTTCGCATAAAACTACTCATGCCAGTCGTATAATAAGGATGTCTCATCGATAGGTTCATTTTTTAGGGAGCTTGTCCCATTCAAAACTTTTCTCCGTGGCCTTTTGCATGCAAGCTAGGAACAACCAACTATTGTCCTAGGGGTTAAAGAACTACCAGGTTAGGTAGGAAAACTCTTCCTTTACTTTGCTGGTGCAATTTGGCCCTTGCAAAGGTGACTGGTTGATCAGACCAATCACCTAACTTAAGCAGTTGAAGTTAGTAAAAATTATGGAGTTAGAGTTACGCTGGTCACTTTTCACTTGCGTATAAAAGGTTTGCATGCCTCTAGGTATAAAGAAAAGTAGAGTTTCCAGGTTACCATATGAAAGTTCTCGCATTTGCAATATTGCTCCATCTGCATTTGCAGACAAAACACTTCCTTGGTTATGTCCATCGAAATAGACAAAGGTGAATGGTGGGACACATCCAGTGACATAACCTTGATGAGGGAATATTATTCCAGTCTAATCCCATTTTCCTAAATGGACGGGTGTGTCAGACTAGTCATATATCCTTCGCGGAAACCCACCCTATACCTAAAGTTTTTCTGCCGAAGCAGACCAGGGTGCATGCCCCCTGGGTTTAGTCACATTCACCGAATCACTCGCATTCATCAGGTGGATTTACTGGAGATTGATGAGACATTCCTTGTGCAAAAAGACCAATTAGGGATGGCACTTGACTATTATCTATGTGTGAACCGGGGAATGAAAGCTGGCCTACAAGCTGGACCACTCTGCCTTCATGCGAAAAACACATCACTCTAAAGAGTGAGGAAACAATAGCTCTCATGCTATAAATGTAGTCACGTCCAAGGAGTAGATTGTAATCTAAAGGTCCTTGGACTACCATTACGTTCAGATGAACGGTTTTCCTTCTCAAAGTTATAGGCAAATTTGGAAGGATCCCTAACGGTCGACTGGTTCCTTTGTCGAAGCCTATCAGATTTCGAATCTCAGGCAGAAGTGATGTCGAACCAAGCTCCTTCCAAACAGTTGAGGAAAGGATACTCACAGAAGCTCCTTCGTCTATGATAGTACCAAACATGATCATTCTGTAAGCTTGTACTATGATTCAGAATGGTACATTAGATGGTAGGCGGGGTCTGCCTAGTAGATTCTAGTCGAAGGAAACTACTAGATTGCTTGGAGGTGGGACCGAATAAACGGCCGCATAAATCTCTAACGAACTTCCTTCCTGCAGTAAAGGAATGGGTAGATTGCCTCCATGTTCATCAGAGTTTGTGTTTACGAAAAGAATTTGAACAATCTCGTTCCCATTCTCTTTGGTGATCCTTCGCAGACAAGATTGGGTCGACTGCCGTCCCGACTTGTTGACTTTGGTACGGTGTGGATTTGTTGACTTTGGTCTTTAAAGCTGTCATATTTAGCCTAGTACAACCACTGTCAAGCAAGATACTAACCTCTCTTCTCAATAGCAATTGCTTTTCAACTTTTGTAGGAAGTAATTCTTGAGCAGTAATTACACAGGAATTTTCAATTTCTGAGGGTCGTTATTTTTCTTCTAAGCTAGACTTCATATTATTAACCTCGGGAGAGAACAAACCTCCAGCGAAAATATCTTCTTCTTCTTTTTTCTGAACTAGAAGGGGAATTTTGAGACGACATTTTTCGATCGATATAGATGGTGATTTTTCAACTAATAAATATTTAGTTGCATTTGAAGGAAATCCAGAGATGCGCAGAAATTCTTTAGTTGATAAGGAATCAAGTTCTCTAGTTGGTATAAAAGATCAAAAAATATTTGATGAATGCCCGAAACAAGAGAATTTTTGCAAATCGAGGCTATTGTCATTTGATAATTTGGAAAAGATTTCATTTGGTTGAAAGAAGTCCTAGATCCGCATGTCACAAAAATGACAACCCAAAAATTAATGAAACCAATAGGGTTGAGTCTGCTTTCCTCCAACTCAACTATCGACTGTATGCCAAAAATAATCTATATACTATTTAGAAACAAAACAAAAAGAGGCAAAAGTACAAGTCGACTAGAGGAAAATGTTGATTTCTCTGGCAATCTGAGGAAGGAGATGGATCTTAAAAGAAAAGACCAACCCAGAGTTGGATATCATTATATTAAATAGAACGCCCAAACACAGTGCACGCAAACAAGCTTTGGATGGTCATAAAGACTAGTTAGATTTACAAGTTAGTTTTAAATATTTTTCAAAATATTAAATTCATTTATACATTTTAAATTTCATTTAAAAAAAACAACAAAATGTATAGAACTATCATTAAAGAAACTATGGAAACATGTATAGAACTTAATTAATGATGGTCCCCAAGCTTTTGAGTGAGTTCATTCTTATGCGAATAAATCTGGTCGAATCAATCTCTGAATTCATTCATTTGTTATAAGAACACTCAGAAACGAGGCTCCTAACAATAAAAGTCATGCAAACCAATGCAATAAGTGTGAAGGAAACCTGCTTCCCTCGCAACCGTGGCAAAGATACTCTGCTCTTCACTGTCTCTACTCTACTAGAAACGATTTGTAATTACACGCACTGAAGGATTTGAAACACTACAGGTCCGTCGAAGACAAATATTTATTCAGGTGATATAAATGGCAGCAAAAGTTTGGCTATTTCCAACCCTCATTATTAGTTTCTGGACGAAAATTCACCACAAACGTATATAATCCTTTTGTCCAGTCTCACAGCTTCAAGTTTCTTATTCGAAATTTCAAAACCTCAAGGTTCTTGACAAGATCAAGAACATATCCTGATTTCTAAGTTCCTAACGAGTCCCGCTTCTTTGACAACAAAAAATGAGGTTCAAGGCAGAAGCTCAAGCTAGATTCCACCGATTCAAACAAAATTTAAACAAGATTTTGACACTCCATTCCGTGCAAATAGGATCCTTACCTTTATTTACTGCGTACAGATGTTGAAGCTGGGCCTCGCATTCGGTAACTTACTTTCCCTGAAAGGACAAAAAACCAAATTTATACTCCTAAAATCTTTTGTCCAAGTTCATGCTCAGGTTTCTCAGCTGTGTCCTGTATATCAATGGTTACCTGCTGATTTGAGAAATCATATCGATTTATCTGTCATTCTTTGCCTTTTGCTATTTATTTTGAAAGTTTCAAAAGGCTTTTATAATGTTACCCAAGATTTACCAGTTTGACACTCAACTTCTTCATCCATGTCTCGTTTCCCCTTTTTTAGGAGTGGCGTGATTTCCCTATTGAAATCTTTTACCACAAGAATCACAGAAGCCAGAGATTACAAGATATAAGTAGACATTACCTCAAATAATAGTAAACTAATCTCCATTCCACCGATGTTTCAAAACTTGGCAGCTGTCCTGACCCTCACGCGGCTGCTTCTTTCAAGATCAAATTAAAAAAGAACAGAATCAAAGGAGTATTGAAGCTATGTACCTTTTCCGCGTCCGTTTCACTGGTAAAATCTAGCCCCTGGAAAATTTCTTTCCCTCCTCTCTCGGACATCGATGCATCAGTACACTTATCAGAACAATGCATTCATGAACTTCAAATGCAAGGAGATATCGAATTAAATGATTCCAACCAATGTCGTAAATTTCTCAAAGGGCAAGGAGCGAGAGAAATAAGAAGGAATAAGTCTTCAGTACGAAGTTTTCCAGTTTGAAACCTTGACCTCTTCACACCAATGAATCGAGCTCGGAGCCGCAAAACGTCCGATGATGAATTTCAGACAAGAATTCCTACTATCAAACATATTTAACATTAGGTAATATGCCAAATTCCACGATAACAAATTTTTATTTTTCAATGTTAACCCACTTTTATGTTGGAAAGGTTTGTAGAAAAAAGCCAATTTTACACACAAAACACACCAGTTGTGGCTTTTTTATTGATCACACAAAAAATTGATGATTATAATGAACCAGGTGAATGGTATTTAACCTTTTCCAACAAGTAAAATTCTTAAAATAACTTGACATGCAACCACACACTAAGTTCGTCTATCAATTAACTCGAATTGACTCAACACTCACTTAACTTACTCTCTATTTTTAGATAAATCTCCATGTGGAGTTAATTATCTATTTTAACGCTCCCCCTTAATTACAAACGTTAAACTAAGACATGACTCATGACAACTCAAACATGCTTGCTAGTATATGTCTCAACGAGGCTTACAACACCCAATTTTCTTCTATGAAACTCAAACACGTATTTTTCTAATCACTTAGTAAATATATTAGCCAATTGATAACTAGATTTACAAGGTTTCAAGTGAACTTCTCCATTGCTCACAAGTTCTCTAATAAAGTGAGTATCAATATACTTGCTCTTTTGATGAAACACACTATTCTTAGATAGTGAAATTGTTGAGGTGTTGTCACAATATATTGTTGTTGATCCTTGTTATTTCTGCTTGATTCCATCAAATACTCTTCTTAACCACACTGCTTGACATGTTGTTGATGTTGTTGCTACATATTCTACTTCTGCTGACGAAAGCTTCATAATAGGTTGCTTCTTATATGCCCATGAAATAACGCCTGAACCAAGATAGAACACATAATCGGAAGTGCTCTTCCTATCATCCAAACTGCCCGGAAAATCATTGTCTATGTACCCAATCAAATCCTTCTTATCTATGCTTTCATAAATTATGCCACAATTTCTAGTTCGTGCTATGTATCTCAGAATTCTTTTTCATGCACTCTAATGTGTGTCTTTTGGAGTCTCCATAAATTTTGAAATCAAACTCACTCCTTACATGATATTTGGTCTTGTAGTTGTGAGATACATGAGCTTGCCAACCAATCTTTTGAATAGAGTTGGATTAACATCGAATCTTTCATCATCCTTGCTTAACTTTGTACTTGTTGCAACTAGTGTAGGGATAAGTTTGCAATTCTCCATCGTGAGTCTTTTCAGCAAATCTCTAGCATATCTATTTTGACAAATAAAAATTCTTTTTTTAGATTGCTAAACTTCTATGCCAAGAAAATATTTCATGATACCAAGATCTATCATCTCAAATTGTTTCATCATGGCTTTCTTAAATTCATCCAATTCAAAGTCACTTGTATAAATCATGTCATCAATATATAAGCAAACAATCAAAATTTGTCAATGCTTATTTACCTTTGTGTACAAGGTAGGCTCAATGTTGCTTCTGCAAAATCCATTTTTGATCATGTAGCTATCAATTATGTTATACCAAGCTCTAGGGGCTTTCTTGAGTCCATATAGCGCTTTCTTCAACCTGTCAACTTTATCTTCTTTACCTTCAACTTCATGACATGGAGGTTGCTGCACATAAATTTCTTCTTCTATAATTCCATTCAAGAAGGTTAATTTCACATCCATCTGATATACTTTCCACTTGTTCTGAGTTGTTGTGGCTAGAACTTCTCTTACAGTATCCAATCTATCTATTGGAGCAAACATTTCTCCAAAGTTTATTCCCAGTTTCTACGAGAACCCTTATGCTACAAGTCTTGCTTTACATCTATCAATTTTACCTTTTTCATTCAACTTTGTCTTGTACACCCATTCTACACCAACGAGATTATTAGCTTTTGGAAAATCAACCAAATCCCATGTATTATTCTTTTCAATAGCTTCAATTTGTTCATCCATGGCTTGCACCCAATTTTCATCTTTGATTTCTTTTTCAAACGAAGAAGGTTGGAATGACAACAATGCAAAATTTCAACTAACATCCAAATCGCGATAAATATATTTCAAACTTCTCATATTTCTATTACCATTACTTGATTCATCACCTGATTGATTGCTGGGAGAATCTTAATCTATTGATCTACTTGAAGATCCATGTTGCTCAGAAAATATTGGAGTCCTTGCTGGTGTGACTTTGTTTGGTGTCTGATATTTTGATCCTTGCACCTCCTTTTATGATACATCATCTTCTTCCATCAGTGGCACTTGTGCATCAATTGTTTTTTCTACAGTCCCATTCCGTGACTCTTGTTCTTTGAAGACAAAATATCTACTAATTATGGTCTTCTTGGTGACAGGTTTATACAATTTTTAAGCTTTTGATTGCTCACTCTAACCAGTAAATATGCATTTTTCATTTTTATCATCCAATTTCCCTCTTAGTTGTTTAGGAACATGTGCATAAGATACTCATCCAACACTCTGAGATGAGATACGTTGCAAGAGATACCGGACCATGCATCTTCTGATACTCTGTTCCTCACACTCTTTGTAGGCAATTTGTTTATCACATAAACATAACATGCAACTGCTTCTGCCCAATACTCATTAGACAAGCTTCTTCCTTTCAACATGCTCCTTGCCATGTTCATAATGGTTATGTTCTTTCTCTCTACTACACCATTTTGCTATGGTGT
Organism: Pinus taeda; assembly: GCA_000404065.3. Lineage (NCBI taxonomy): Eukaryota > Viridiplantae > Streptophyta > Pinopsida > Pinales > Pinaceae > Pinus > Pinus taeda. The sequence goes on from APFE031160279.1 coordinate 19,110, forward strand.
GTACCTGGTTCTAAATTGTCTTTTGATTCTATTTTTCCTACAGTAATCATGGAATTCTTTCAAATCATATTCTCCACCATGATATGACCTCAATACCTTGGTCTGTTGATCACTTTGGTTCTTTGCTAAGGCTTTGAATTATTTGAACTATTCAAAATTTTCAAACTTTTGCTTCAAGAAGTAAACCCAATTCTTTCTGCTATATTCATCAATTAAAGTGAGGAAGTAACAACTTCCACCAATCGAATATGTCGTCATAGGTCCACACAAGTCTGTATATACTAGCTTAAGAGGTTTCTTTACTTGGTATGCAACTCCCTTTGGAAAAATTTCATGGTGTTGCTTTCCCAAGATGCAACACTCACAAGTACTAGCAGGTTCTTTGATTGGAGTTAATCCTCTGACCATCTGTTTGTACTACAACAATCTTAAAATAGAAAAGTGCAAGTGTTCAAACTGAAAGTGCCATAACCAATAAGCATTAGAACATGCAACAAAGAATTGAACTGATCACTATAATTCATTTCTAGAGGAAATACTTTTTTCCTCTTCATATGAACCTTTTCTATGAAATGCTTGCTTGGGGGCTTGTCATTTATAACACATTATTATCCTTGAAAGATAAATTTGTATCCCTTCTGTGTCAATTGACCAAAACTTATCAAATTATGTTTGAGACCAGGGACATAATATACGTCTGAGATTATCTTCAACTCCCCCTGCTTGGTCAAAATGCTGACCACTCCTTTTCCATCTATATCCATAATCTTGTCAGTCTCCAACTTTATCCCTATCCTCACAGATTGATCCAAATTTGCAACCAAATTCTTGTTCCCTGTCATGTGGTTACTGCAACCATTATCCAATAGCCACACATTATTAGAAGGTTCATGCATGGTATGAAAATCTAGGAACATGGACTTATTACTCTTTGTAGTGACATTATCTCTCTTGTTCCCTTGATCAACTAACCTCTTCTGGAAATCACAAGCATAGTGACCAAATTTATTGTAATAATAACATCTCACCTTTGATATGTCAACTCTTTCATTATTACTAAATATTTTGCAATTGCTTCCACTTTCATTTTCATGATCTTCTCGACTATCTCTCTGACGACCATGTATTTTTCCTTGTCCTCTGCATCTCAATCTACTTATGCCTCAACCTCTATCTCCTTAAATAGAAAGTTTAATTTTGAAAGTAGTCTCTAAAGTGGAATCCTTATTTTTGTCTATCCTTGCCTCATGTGATAGAAGTGATCCCATCAACTCATCAATTATCAGTGATGTCAAATCCTTCGATTCTTCTATGGCTACCACCACAACATCAAATTTTGTAGACAAAGATCTGAGGACATTCTCAATCACTGTTTTCTCTTTAATTTCCTCATCATAAATTTTTCACTACTTTAGGACAGTCATGACCCAATTCATCAAAGAATCGATGTCCTTTGTCTCCTTCATCTGCAGACTTTCAAAATCTCTCTTAGTATTTTGCAACTTAACAATATTGAATTTGGCCATACCTTTATAGCTTGTTTCCAAGGTATCCGATGCTTCCTTTGTTGAATACAACATCATAATTTTTGGAAACACTGCTTGGTCCAATCCTTGCTGGATAAGATACAACGCTTGTGCATTCTTCTTTTTTTCTTTCTTCCATAAATCCCTCTCTGCATTAGTGAGAGCTCATTTTTCTACATCACCCTTAGGTTCTGAAAACCCAAACTAGAGATAATCCCTAACATCATGAGCCTGCAATGTGGTCGCCATCTTACTGGCCCACACATCATAATCCTTCCCTATAAACGGTGGGAGCTGGGGTTGGAAATTTGAGAAAGCCATCTTAAAAAAAAATAAAAAAAATCTCTTATGAAACCCTAAATTTCTCCTTTTATAAGCTTTTCTAAGCTCCTTTTTTAAAAAAACCCTTTCAATAATACCTAAAGTTTTCATCAAAAAAAAAAAAAACTTGGTATTTATTTTTTTAATAAAATCTCTTTAAATTTATTTTTATGTAAAAATAAACTTTATATCTATCAATAATAATATTTTAAAAAGGCCCAGTCAATTTTTTTTTATGAAACTTTGAGCGTTCTACCCACGTGACTTTTTGAAATCATGTAATTACAAAAAGTGATATGCAACACCTTTGACCTTAAGCAACGCCAATGCACTCCTTTGATAACACACTTGACTTTTTCTTTTAGCGTTTTAAAAAAAATGAGTCGTATTTTCCATGGTCAACACAACACTTCTTTTGATGGACTGGAGATGCGTTGCATTGCAAAAAATGAATGAATTGTAAGTTTTTCGTAGTCAATGCACGTTAAGGGAGAGGGAGAGGAGCGTTGATTCAAAAAACTTTAATTATTGAATGATTTTTCTCCTCACTAATTATTCGATAATTTCACTAACTGAAAAAATCACCAATCTTTTTCGCTTGCCCCTCTTCTTGATTGGCTCTGCTAGCTCCACGGATATTGTGATACTTCCTCGGATTTGATACCAATTTGTTGGAAAGGAAGAGGAGCCAAAACACAAATTTCACACACAAAACACACAAGTTGTGGCTCTTCAATTGATCACACAAAAACTTGATGATTACAATGAACCCGATGAAGGGTATTTAACCTTTTCCAACTAGCAACTTGCCTAATATAACTTCACGCAACCACACACTAAGTTCATCTATCATTTAACTCGACTTGACTCAACGCTCAATTAACTGACTCTCTAATTTTAGATAAATCTCCATGTGGGAGTTAATTAGCTCTTTTAACATTCTACTTTTATTTGAATGCGACTCTAACCGATAATCCTAACAACTTATCGACATTTTTATCAAATGTGTAAAGGACATCACCATTTTTTTTCACATGAAGAAATCATCCTTGGAGTAGCTCTGCCCAAGATTGGACCACAAGACATGCCCAAGATTGGACCATAAGAAATGTAGAGACAAAACATCCCACCTAATTGTTGGATCACATCACTAAGACATCATTTTTAGATATTAACCTTAGTAATTTGAATTCAACCTCAATAATCAATGGAACTCCTCTACAAACTCAACTGCTCAAATGTAGAAATGGGAGGTTCCACTCAAGCTAAAATTCTTCCCGTGGTTGACTATTCACAATTGAATCCTCACTTTGGAAAACTAGTTGAACAGGGGCTTTCAGGGTCTGGGGAGATACCCACTCTGTGCACTGGATTTAGAAAATTCTATATATTTTCTTTTAAACTACCCCTTTGCAATTGTTATATGGGAGGAATTTTCAAGCTACTGAAGGGTAATGTTTAGGTGGACCCCTTGTCAATCCTTTCTTGTCTAATTTCCTGGACAATAAGACAGAAAGATTTTAGAGTTGTGCCACTCTATATTCTTTGGTGGATTTGGCACTTCAGGAATGGTAGTATCTTCAAAGACAAACCTCCATATGTTAAGATATCCAACCTCATGGTTGTTGCATACTTTCAAGAGATAGGTCCCTGGTATCTCAAGACACACTCCCGCTTTGTATTCTATGTTGACTTGGGGGATTCGTTACATATTGGGTATTTCAATGGGGCCTCTTCTAATTGCAGGGTTGAAATGGTGGCCCTTTGGGGGCAATGCGATGTGTCCATTCACTTTCCATCGACTGAAGATCTTGATAATTGGTGATGCAAATTCTATCATCCAATGCGTTCGGAGGAGAAATTATCTCATGGTCCCTTCCTTGTGCAACTCGATGGAGAAGATGAGGTCCTTACTACCCTCTTTCTCAAACATCTCCTTCCAATATTTTTATAGAGAGTAAAACTCTGAAGCTGATGAATTATCCAAGCGCGACATCTCTCTCTTTCCAGGGCTGATGTATTTTGAGCACCTGGTAAATGGTTTTGTTAATAGAGAAGGTACTTTTGAGATCTAATTCTTCTTGACCCCTCTTTGCTTTGCTTTTTGTTGGATTTTTTGGTAAGCTTCCTCTCAAGGTTTTTGGATGTCATCTCTCTGTCTCTATGCTCTCTAAATGTATATTTGAGGATATTGTGTTTCCTCTGGTTTTGTCCAATGTTTCCTAACATATTTTTGTCTTTGGTGTCATAAGTTTTCTTCTTTGGCTATTTACCCTAATGCTTTGGTGAAGTTTTTAGATAAACTTTTAATGTGTTGCTTCACGCCAATGATTTCTAGCTCTCTATATTAATCTATATGTCAACATAAACACCCCTTTATTAATGAAAAAAGTGGTAACTAGACTCAAACTCGCACCATTTCTAATAAAGATTTAATATTCAGTATTCATCCATGGATTTTACTTCTGTTCTCTTCGAAACCTATCATACTAGACAGTGGATCTGCAATTCAGGATATGATTTGAATATTCAACATGTACAACTACCGTGTCATGCTCACATTCCTTTCCACCGTAAGGGGAGATAAACTAGAAATTGCACTAGATGTTTCAAAGGAAACGTCATAGGGCATAAATTGGAGAAGGATCATGACATATAAAAGATCATTTAAGATAAAAATTAGTAAACAAAATGTTATTCAAATCTAGAAGATACAAAGAAATCAATTACTAGGTTCTTCCTATTCCAAATGAAACAATTTTTATTTATTTTTTAGTTTTATAGGATTAGCCATAGTCACATGAATTTGTAGTTGGAATTTTTAATTCTTAGGCATTGGTCACTATGTTTACAGTTTACTACTAAATATAACCAATCTATTTCAGCATGGATTGAATTTAGTAAAAACAACTTTAACTAGAATTTCATGTGGAGGTTGTATCAATAGAGGCTTGTGCAATGTATAAGACAAGATTAGCAAGATTGAGATATTGGAGCTCTAATGTGAATACATTATGTGATCATAGATGGGGACTCAATCAAATGACACCATGAGAGGATCCTTTACTTGTTAGTCAATATGTCAAGAACTATGTGAGGGGGATTACAGTTAACAAATAGTCTAGATCCTAATAGCTTAAAGGTTGTTTCACGCTGAAAACATTACACTGCATATGATTTGGATAACTGGAATGGTGTTGATCACTTCCATTTTGATGCATAGGTATATTAGTTGATTATATAGACCATGTTAGGGTACTAATTCAAAATTCATATATCCATATGTTATATAATTTATGTTCCTGGGGTTGATTTTGATCTCAAATATGGAATGAAAAAATTAGGTTACAGAACAAGACCTAGAGAACACTTAGTGTTTAATGTAAGTGGAAATATGTAGGAGTTTTAGTTCCACTCTAATTGAAAAAACAATTTGGTGGTTGTTTTAAACAAAAATAAAGTACCATTAGTATTGGTTTATTATTGAAAAAGAAATGTTCCTGATATTTGTGATATAATGCATCTTTATGAATTCATTCAAGACAACAAATTTGTGATGAAATATGTTTTCTCCGAATGTAAGGCAACATGCTTGTTTTTTTCCTTTGTCAATAAATGAAAAAAAAATCATCATGGGCAATCCCCTTTCTTTGATGATTTTCAATTATTTTTGAAGTAATATTGGATGAAATCAAATTGTTGTACTTAGTAGTACCTTTATCTCTGGAGTTTTATAAGATTGGATCCATCCTTTTTCTATGATTTTTCTCAATCAAATTTTTAAAGATAACAGTGAATGAAATCCTTGATTAGTGTACCGTTTAAAAATACCTCTAATGTTGGAGATTTATAATCTTAATTTGATCTATCTTTAATAAATGGGAATTGTCTTCTAATTTTTACAAAGAGAGGAATACTAGGCCTAAAAATCTACAAGATCAGGCCCATGGTACATGGGATAACTAATGGGAATTGACAACATCCAATGGGCACTATGTTGCACATACTTGCTAAAAAGAATAAAAGATGAAGAGACAAAAATTTTGCCCATTGTCTTCATCCCCTGCATCCACATCATGGTTTTCATTGTGACAATAAGATGTGCAAGATTGAAGGTGCCAAAATAAGGACATGGTTGTGATGTTACCTTGTGAATAAAAACTGGTTCAATTTCTTCTCTTTCATTTCCTTCATGTTAACAACTGTTTGTAAGTATGAAAAAGAAAGAGTGGCAGCATGTGATATATTCTCTCTATGGCATGAAGCAAATAAGGTGCCTGTTCCTATGATGGAGAGACAAATCACGCTGGTTGAGTGCAAATTCAAGGATTGAAGGTGCAATGGAACATCAAATATCACACAAAGGATAGAAAAGAGACTCGGAATTGTAACATGGTAATCAGAACGTGAACATAAGAAATGAACACAATAACAATAACCAAGAACATTGTTACAGATTGATTACCTTCTTTCCGAAGTCTGTATTTAAGAGGTTCAAACATGTACCCAGCCTTGATGGGTATTTTGGTAAAATTTGGACTGAATGAGCTATAGATGCAAATATTACAAGAACAAATTGTATTTGCAATGATAAATTTCAATGGTTGGAAGAAATTGTATTTGCAAAGGAAAACCTAGGCAATATTTTTGGTGTGTATCCTAAGATCCTAAGATCTAACACTTGTTGGCATAATTTTTAAAAACTAAAAACTGATGTTCATTTCCACAGACATGAATATACCTTGTTACTACAAGTAAAGATTTATCTTAAACATTGATGACATCCCACAGAACCATCCAAAAGCACTTTAGAACAAGTTTGAGTCTCATAACTTTTGTAACACTGAACAATAGGTATATGCCTCTTGGTATTGAACCTTGCTTTAATAAATCTCTTTGGAAATCTATAATAAAAATTTGGTTGTGTCCCCATGGAAATGGAGTATTGTCCCTTTGGCACAATTAGAACACCTTAGCCGAAAATTAATGATTTCTTTGTCTTAATCCAATTATGCACCATGTGTGAATCCACTTGGAACACACAAATACTCAATACTTATCTCTCTCTCTCTCTCACACATAACTTAAAAAACATATATATTGGCACATAACACTAAAACTTGAATACTTTGACTACTTGGACAACATAATATCTAAATGTACATTCAAAATAAAGGCGGATTTCATGGAATTCTATGCCCTTCATTCCAAGTTTTAGAATTACAACACTATACCCACCCATTCAATTCAACCACACCTGCCTATATCTCCTAAAGAGAAATGTCTAGTTCAATATCTCACACACATTTGTACACTTAGCAGACTTCCATCTAATACATAGGCATAGAACATTAGATATGTTTTTTTTTAACTATCATGCCCACATTTTCCGCAATGTTGACTTATTAAACTCTTCCACTACTGCAATGCTAAATATTATGAATTGTGAAAAAATTATAGGTTTAAATCTTTATAACAAAAAATTACTTGGAACAAATTTCAAGCTGAAGTATGAGATTTCAAAACAAACTTACCATAAACAAAAGGTCACAAATGCCAGATAAGAAAAATACAAGAAAAATGGTGGAAGCGAGATGTGGCAAGTCAATAATATGATTACAAATTTTCCTAATTAAGAAGACACTTACAGTTAGCGGCCGTACCTTTAAAGGCAATGTATTTTGTCCTTGATTGACACTTAACAATTGCAAAAGTGTGGAGTATTAAATAATATATTTAACTAAAAAAATAACAATTCATACTTCACCAATATCAACATTATAAATTGCACATATAACTAGTCCCTAATTAAAGACAAATTACCAAACTTGGGCTCAACAACTTGGTTTTGAAATTCTGGCCCCAAGGACTCCAAACATTAAAGGGTAAGATGCAGTTGATCTTTGATTCAGAACTGCACTCATGTCACTCTTGTTATCCTGTAGCATCATATACCTTGTTGAAGTTAAATTTTTTTCTACATAATCAATTTTTTACTAAATAAATAACATAAGTAAATGCAATTGAGTCACCTTGATCAACTGCAACATCACGTGAAGTTGTCAATTAAGAGCTTGTACCTAATTCAAAGTCGTTGAAATGTTTCCAGTTGTATTGTGTAAAACTTTCCTGTATGTAAAATATGGGATCATGAGAGAACAACTGATTTCGGGAAATCAGATTAGAGTAGCCACTTCAATAAAGTTGTTTGACATAACCTTTTCATAAAAAATAGATATTCCCAGATGCACCTGCCTGCTTCCCTGACTAGCCATCTGTGACCCCTTTCCAAGGAAGAGGAGCGACAAAAAAGTGATGTACTAAACAAAATTTCTTCCCAAAAGGCTCCGTCGTTGTATGTCTAGAAATGATGTTTCACACAACTCCCCATTTAAAGCGAGATTAAGTATATCTATTTTATATATTTTCTCTTCTACCATCAATTTTCATGTTATAAGGAAATAAATCATCTTCGCTTCATAGATTATATGAAACCATAAAAAGTAGTTGGCTCAAAAGTATCAGGTACCACTCTTCATTATTGAAAGAAACATAGATGACTTCTATACATCTTCATCTTTTTTTTTGTCAAGTGATCTGTTTTTGATCCAGGCTCGACCTGTGGCTTGAGAAACTACGACCCTGGGGCATCTAAGCCGTCAAAATCACCCGAGGTTCGCACCCAGCCTAGGCCACACCATCTCTAAGTTGACTGGATTTTAGCGTGTCTCCTCCCCCTAACACGAGCGTAACAAGCTCCTTGAGGTTTGATCCTGGGTCGCCTTAGTAACGAGGCCCATCCTCAACCAGTTGTGCTAGTGGGACTTGACACTATACATCTCCATGTTAAATAGCAAAGATGTTTCTCTATAATCCATTTATAATTTGGTTATTTCATTTCCAAGTGCATCTTGTATTAAGTGTTTGGTACATTGTGGGATGGATGCATATGTTTATTTACTCCTATTCTCCTCTATTGTACAACTGGAAAATTCCGCACATTGACTATAAGGCTAGAAGCATCATGTCAATGATCCTTTTAATAAGCGGTCTTGTGGAATTATGGTCAATATTTCAAAATTATAAATTTGGAAGATGTTGCAAAGGAAATGCCATAAGGTGAGAGCATAAAAAAGAGTAACATAAAAGAAACAAGTAAACATTTTGTGCAATTTTGTTTCTAATTGGCATTTGTCTGAGAAAAATTTCAAAAATAATTTATTTTCCCATCAAACAAATATAAACAATCAAATTTTCTAGTGAGAATAATGGTAACAACTTTTAAATGTAAGAACTCCATTTCCTGGTGATAGTACATGTTGGTTTTGGAAGGAAATTATTTTCCTAATCTTTTAAATAACGGATTCCTCTCCAACATACCCTTTAGAAAAACCCTTTTTATTCAACTAATTGAAACATGATTATTTTGCCTAGTGCTATGTGAGTTATTTAACTTAAGGGCACATGTAAAGAGACTGCTAGACAAAAACGAGTAGAGTGACTAAATGTGAAATGGAAATCACATTGACGAATCTCCTCAGTTTTTCTCACATGGGCCTTCTTCAACTGATGAGGTAGTAGGAACTTGCTCAGCTCCAACTCCTTCAAAATAAGGGGTCAAGAATTATGTTCAGTGAACTACTAGATGTCTAATCAAAATATCCATATTGGTGATTGTTGTGGAGAAAAATCTTTGTTATTGATTGCATATAAGTTGCATTTTTTCACAATGGATGACACATTTGGTCCAAAGTACTCATGAACTCTATATGAGGAAATCTGCATGCTTGTTTTTTTGCTACATGAATGATGCACTTGGTTTTTATGACTAGGTTGGGAAGACTTCACCCTTCCAGGAAATGACTTCTTGTTATCATATTCCCAATGTTGAATTCCTATGATACTACTCATGGAAATTTGAATATGCCTTATAACTGGAATGTTTTTCTTCCCATAACACTCTCTCCGACTATAATTTCGGCTTTTTTCTGTTTCTTTCGAATACATTGTCTATATATCACTTTTGTCTGTCTCTTTTTGAGTGCTTGCTTTAATCAGTGCGTTAATGTGGCTCATCTGGATTCCAAAATCCTCCACTGACCCGTTGTCTGAAGAGTCTTATTCTGTGTTTTATTCTGCTACTTGGTCCTCTTTAGCCTTATCATCATCATCTTCTTCTAAAGAATCGACTCTTCTTGATAAGTCACCTTTGGCTTGGTTTTCTTCTTCCATGTGCTTTAGATCTAAATGAATGTCACTTGAGATAGGCTTCTTAACATTTTCCAAATTCCATGATTTTTCACTACACTTGTCATGTTTATTAGGGAAAATGGATTTTGTACATTCAACGTTATGCCTTTTCAAGGTCTGTTGTCAGGTTGGAAACTTTTCTTCACCATGCCTCCTTTCTTATGTACATTCAATGTTATGCCTTTTCAGGTCTTGTTGTCAGGTTGGAAGCTTTTCTTCACCATGTCTTCTTTCTTCTGTATGCTTGACTTTGATACAAAAAATTGGCATTAGCTCCTTTAATAGTAAACAATTAATCAATTTTCCCCTATTTATCTCATGTTGACTAGAAAAATTAGATTTTTCATTGACATCAGAAGAACCAAAAGTTTTAAAATCTTAACTGAGAGCATGATATACAATTCAATTTGTAGCTTTGGTTGTTCATAACATTTCTTCAATTGTGGCTTGGTAACATATCTCTTATATGCATGCAGAGATATTTTTCAAGGTTACAAAAAGCCTGTGCCCACATTACAAAGGCTTCTATTCTATGGAGCATGCCTACATCAAATATGATTAAACTTGAGATCGTGGATGTGCACTGTGTAGAGATTACGGTGTTCTTCCCTTCATTAGTTAATGTCTTTGGCCATTATAGTTTCCTCCTACATTGCCAAATTTCATGCTTGTAAAATAGTCAGCACATAAGTCTTAGTAAATAAATGTTCAATGACCAGTAACATTTTTTGCAAGCACTTTTGTTATCTATTTATTTTTACATCAATTTTTTTAGTATAAATATTTTATGTTAGCTTTACAATATATATAATGAATACATAATTACTAGCAATCACAGAGAGGGAAAGTTAATCTTTTAAGAGACTCTTTGAATATTAAAAAGACACCCAGTAAAATATTCATCATATGAAGCAATAAGATTAAAGAAAAATAATTGTGCATTTATATATCAATTGTGATGCAATTCCAATCATTAACATTAATCTAAATTACATTCAAATACGTTGGAATTTATCTAGTTCACTGCCCCACAATATTTTGAGTCTCTCTCTGCTTAATCACTACTACTACCTTCACTACCTATGTCTCTATAATCATCATCACTTGCATCACTCTCCTCACCATGGCACTTGCAAAAAAAAAAGCAGAGCATGCTCAGGACTCAACTGAGCTAGCGTGAATCACGTGTCCAAATGTTGATAAAGATTTTAGTAATATTGCTCTAATGAAAGACGTGCATTAACATTGAAGTGTGACAGGAAAAATATTGTATCAGATATGACACTACTAGAATAGAGAGCCACCTTAACATGTCATATTTTCATGGTCTAGAGAAGAATTAGAGAAGAATTGTTTGCAAATATAGATTTCACCGAAAAAAAATTAAGCAACAAGAGCTAAATTATTAAACAACAGGAGCTACGGTGTGTATTATGCCTTATTTACCTTATTATTATTATTATACAAAAGCATTCAGTTGTGGTCAAATTTACAAAATACTAGGGAACCTTCCTTCGACATGACTAGCTATGAGAATAAATGGTGAATTTGATAATCTACCTGTTTCCAATATTAGGGCCAGAAGGGTGAGTGTAAATCTAAAAGGAAGAAAGAGATGGTACACAATACTGCATAATAGTGTCGCTTCCATTCAACACTATTGGTACTCCTGTACCACATGCACTCCACTCATTGAACAACTCGCACAGATCACAAAGACTGAAGAAGGGCATGGATTCGGTTTCAAAATCCCTCCATCGTTTCATGAATGTCTGTGAAACAAAGAATTATTCCTAATAATTAATGAAGAGCCAATGACAGAACAGAAGCTAGAAAACATTTTGTTGTTGAAAATATAGTGTTCATAACAGAAGATATCAAACCCCTGAAGTGTACATCTAGCTACAAGCCAAACATTTGCCTATCCAACTTGTATTATTGAAAAATATCTAATGACATAAATGTGTGATTCCAGACTGTTTTGTCTCTGCAATTTACAAAATTGACATAGTTATGAAAAAACAACCATTACAATGAAGATCATTATCGATGCATCCCAATTAAATACACTGAGACTATCTCAGCAGTTGTAATAATCCTTTCCAAGAAGTAAACAAAACAAATACAGTCAACGGTTCCATTCACAACATCTATTTCCCAAAAAAAATCACAAATCATGGTATTAACACTTTACAAATCTAGATATTGGAATGCTAAATAGGAAAATCCTGAGAGGCATGCATAGACCTTCAAGTGGTATTGTCCTAGTCTACATTACACCCATTAAGAAACAAAGCACCATCATTATGGAAAAAAATTCACCAAACAATCACAATACCCCTCTATTATCACAATCATTACCAGTGTAGTGGAATCACATACTCAACTTGTACTCATGCAATAGTTAGTAGCTGTAAGAATGGTACTAAATGTATTACATCAATTAGGAAGCAAAACATTATTATAATTGACAGAAATTTGATAAACGATTGCATGCCCCTTTCTATCTTCACAGTCCTTACCTAGTGCAGTGGAACATAATATTGAACATTCAATTATGCAATAGTTAGTATCCATTAAAATGGTACGGATAAAACATGTATGACATTAATGGTGAAAACATTCATTGTCCATACTTATCCTTCAATGTTATATATATTAATCCTTTCCAACAACATTTCAAGTTTCAATTTCATATAAGTCTTTCGAAAAGCCTTCCACACAGTTCAAACTCAAGCTAAAGACGACATGAAAACACAAGATTATCCTAGCCCTTCAATGAGAAAAAATCTCATCAAACTAACAAAATTATAAAATAAATTCACTTTCATAAATAAAATTATCCAAAATCAAAGGCCACTTGTGGTTTTAGCTAAATCCCTTCAGAGCATATTAGCCTTAAGGACATCACAAGATACTGATATTGCAGTTCAAAACAAAAGTATGCGGAAATTGGAGTGTCTCAAAATTTCATTCCACCTAATCAATAAAGTGAAACTACATGGCAAAACAATGAATTGTCGTCCTTTAAATTTTTGCAAAATGTACATGCCACTACTTTGGCAAAGCCTACCAAATATATCTACTAGAAAATCATGTTGCACCATCAAATTCTACAGACTCTAAAAAATTCTATAGCAGGTGCAGACCATCCACTTCAATGTGCAAAAATACTGTCACAAAACTACCACCTGCAAACTTTAATTGACAGTCTAGGCACAGAAAAATAACAGTAAACAAGCAACATCATAGGACTTGATGTCCTGCTACCTATCCACAAACGTAGACGACTTGGCATTTGTCTTTGGTAGATGCCTTGGTCACATATAGTGTAATTCTATCATTTTGGCGGGAAAATAGAGCAGAGTTCCCACTATTTCAGTCCACAAACACACATCCACACTTGCTCGCAACCCATCTTTATTCTCTCGGAATGAATCACATCTTCTCTCGAGCTCTGTCACAAGGGATGGAGTCCTCTTCTCTCAGATTTTGTGTTCACTGTAACAATGTTGGAACTAAGGCTTGTGTAGGAGAGTCTTTTGTAGAAGGCGTTGGAGTCCATAAAGGACCTCGTCACCGATGCTAACTTCGATTGCTCGACCATGGGCTTCTCCCTGTATGCCATGGACTCGAGCCACGTTGCCCTTGTTTCCCTGTTGCTCAGATCTAATTGCTTCGAGCACTATCGTTGTGACCGGAACATGTCCATGGGAATGAACCTCAATCCAAGATGCTCAAGTGCGCCGTCAATTATGACATCATCACCATCAAGGCTGACGACGAGGGTGACACCGTTACCTTAATGTTCGAAAGCCATAGTAAGTTGGAGTGACCTCAATATACTTAGTGTGTCAGTTTTTTTCAAATCTTTCAATTGATGGGTTTTGTCTTTCTGTGGGTTCCGACTAGGACAAGTTTTCGGATTTCGAAATGAAGTTAATGGGCATTGACAACAAGCATCTGGGCATTTCAAAGTCAAAGTAGCATGCCATTGTGAGGATGCCATCTCAAGAATTTGCTCACATTTGCAAGGATTCTCAGCTCCAGTAGGGACACTGGTGAGTAGCAATCGTGCTACTGAGTTTTTGAACGAAAAGCTCTCGTTTTGCTTGGGCTGGGATTTGAACCTAGGCTAGGCAATGTTGGTTGGAGTGAATCCACTGGTTCTGTTGAGGCATAACCCAACCAAGGTAATGCTAGAAGTTGCAGTAATCCCTGAACCAACGAAAACTCAATCTTACATTACACAAAGATAAACATACGAATAGTAATTAGTTACCATGAGAGTATTCCATGGAAAAGTGGTGAGCAAAGTCTGGAAGAGTGGTGTGGCTTTGAGTTCTTCAAGTACAAATGGATCGTTGTCATAGTGTATTGAAAAGCAGTGTGGCTTTGAGTTCTTCAACTACCCATGGATCATTGTCAGAGTCTATTGAGATCCGAAATTTTATATGTCCGCCATTTCTCTTAAGTCGAAATATGCAATTGCGGCAACTAACATAACACTAACTAACCAAAACTCAACCTAACCAACTAAAAGTCATATTAGACCTCTGATAATGTTTCAATGTCTAACACAAAATTGTTGGAATTTAATTCCAACTGCATCACATAAATGTTGAACAGAATATGATCTTCAGCAGTTATTGCAGATTATCTGGAAGCATCAAAAGTCTTCTGATATTTTTGCACTTTAAATGAGCATTAAATGTGCAGAAATTAATTCCCCTGCAACCGACTTGTTTTCAAGTGAGAAATTCATCACTGCCTCTTCTGCAATAAATACGCAGATAAATATCAGCAGATATTTTACTTAGTTTATTGTTTAAACACAGATATTTGTTTTCCTATAAATATAAACCCACCGCAGTCCTGTTTTTTCTAAGAGAAGAGAACCAAGCAGAAAAGAACAACATTTCTGTTTTCTGTGTGAGTGCAAGAGATTTCTAAACAATAGTTCCGTTTTTGTACTCTGAGAGAAAGAGAAGGTTAGAAGACTAAATAGAGTCTCTTCTGTAAATGCACAGCGGTCCTGAACTTGCGATTTTCTGAGATAGAGAAAATCGATTTCTGGAACTAAAGTGTTCCTCTTGTAACAATTAAGTTTTATGTATCAGCTTGTTTATTGCTTATGAATACAAGTTTACTGTTTTGGTGATTTTCTGTTGTTGTTACACCAAGTGTCAAAAACACTTTGAGTTTACTCTGTAAGTCTATTAGTGATTTGACGCCGCTTGTTTTAGTTGCTGTTACACCAAACGTCAATTGTCTCACTGTAAGTTTATAAGTGATTTTGACGCCAACTATTTTAGTTGTTGTAACACCAAAGCGTCAATTTTCTTAAAGTGACTTAGCGTCAAAAACGTGTTGCCGTTACACCGAGTGACTTGACGTCACAAATCGCGTTGGTGCAACACCAAGCCCTGTTGCCGCAACACAGTTTCCAGTAAGCAATTTTTTCTGTTTTTTTGTGTTAACAGAAACAGAGTATTATTCCGCGTTGCTGCAACACCGAATCCTGTTGCTGCAACACCATTTCCAGAAAACGAAAATTTCAGTTTTCTGTGCAGAAACAGAGCAAAAACAGAGCATTTTTGTTGTTTGTCTGTTATGGAATTTAGCAAAAAATTCCAACATGGTATCAGAGCTAGTCTAGGCACTCAGTGAGTCAAAAACAGAGTTTGTTTTTCACTGTAGGATCTGTAAGAATTTTAAAGAGCAGATTTTTTCCAGCAGAGAAAGTTTTTTGCTTGTTTTTAATTTTACAGTCAGTATCTCTTCTTTTCCTATACAGAGTTAAGATGGCAGATGCTGGAATAGGTTTTACAAATTCCCAACTACCACAGTTTAATTAGAAAAAATCACAGTTATTGGTCTATAACAATGAAAGCATTGTTTGCTTCTCAAGGAATATGTGAGCTGGTTGAAACTGGCTATGTTGAACCTGCAGATGCAACAGCGTTGGCTGCTTTGACAGCAGCAGAAAGAGACCAGTTGAAGAGCGACAGGAAGAAGGATGCCAAAGCCCTCTTTTTTCTCTTCCAATCAGTACATGAAAGTATCTTTCCATGGATTGCAGCAGCAACAAATTCTAAAGAGGCATGGGATATTATCAAAACTGCCTATCAAGGCATGGAGAAGGTGAAGACTGCAAAGTTGCAGATGTTGAGGAGAGACTTTGAAACACTCAGCATGAAGGAATCTGATAGAATAGATTCATTCTTCACTCAGGTTATTGGGCTGATAACCCAGATAAGATCTCATGGTGAAATTCTTGAAGAAAGAAGGATCGTAGAGAAGATCTTGAGAT